>JAVTVY010051367.1:0-25391 GCA_036873755.1 Hanleya hanleyi | reverse complement strand
GTTACTGAACTGAAAACAAAAAATACAAAAAGACAATCCCAATCTTAAGCTCTCACAGTAGATACCTAAAAGATAGTTCTGACTCAGGTACGAAATGGACCGCAAAGTTATGTCTCGACTGCGCATGCGTGTGGTGATGTCACTTTCTGCCCTTTAGCTGCAGAGAACAACACAGACAGAGACTCGCCAATTGCCTGAAAGGCACGGGTGTTACCCATCGATCTTTATACAGGGAACGATAAAGGCAAGAGTCCCATGTGGTATTCAGTGTCTATAAGGACCAATCCAATTTCCGCGTCTACAATCGAAATACGCTTTTCAAACGGCCCTATTAACATCAAGATCAAAGCAGTCATAACATCTATATAATATATAGCCGATCTTAAAACATGACGTCATTTCGTCAATTCGGTGTATTTCATTGACTATCAGAGCCGAAGATGAAGTCGGCATATTCCGTGACTACGACTTGTGCCATATTGACCAGTTTACAGACAAAACACAATCTTTCGAAGAAAATCTCAAAAGATATCAGCAGAAATGTTGTCCAGGAAACGAAACCGAAATATTCTTCAATATTTGCACCTAGAAACGGCTCGTCGTGAGATTAATTCAGAGAAATTATTCGAAACTAGGTCGAACTACTTCATATCGCGTTCAATAAACGGAGTGACGCGGAAGATTCAGTCATTCTCTCATTTTGCGCAGGCGTGTTGTAATGAAAACCATACCGCTTGGATGGCACCTCTGAAATTACCCATAAGCCAGTTCATCTAGCATTGCAAGAAACAGGGAAACTTCCCTGTTTAAAAATGAGACTTTGATCATTAGTCAAGTATATTTGTGGTTTTCACTCTACAAATGATTGATAACAGTATCATTCCAGAAAATATTCATCAATCACACCATAAAAATGCTGTCACTCTACATTATGTAGTACAATTAATTAATTAATTAAATAGCATAAGGTCCCAATGTCCACAACAGTGGACACCTACTGTTCGGGTTTCGCTGTATCGTTACTTATTAAAGAAACAGACCAACACTGCATGCTTTACAAGTCTTTGGTTTGGGTATCTAGCATTCTTGCTACCTGCATAGTTTTATTTATTCCAAAGGAAAATTTGGAGAAAATTATCCACAAACCTAACAAGGGCTCATTTCCACCTCTCATAGATGATCCCATCTCGAAAGGGCTGAAGTAGGTCACGTGACCATCAATTCTAAGGGGTGTTGGATAGATGGCACCACGTGTTAGCCCTAAGTCGGGAACATACATGCTTGTTCTCAATGAAAGCTCTTGTGTTGGTGGCTAACACTATAATGTCCACAAATGTGGACGCCGGCATCCAAGAGGATATGACAGAACCGGACTATAATATATTCAGTATAACAGTTTATTACGGTATTCTATATTATTATACAGATGTAGTATTTTATTACAGTATCGGTGCATATTATAAAATGTTACTGTTATATTGTGAGCTAGTCTGTTTTCCTGTATTATAGTAAACCAAGAATACTGTTAAACGCAACATTAAAACGGTGATGGAAAACGATGCCGACGTGATGGCTAAGAGTGTCCTGGGGATTAGTGTCCCTTTTCATATCCTTTTCTATTGCAACTAAGAACGGACACTATCTCCAATGTGGAGAGAAATGTCCTGTCTGGGTTAAAAGATAGGAGCCGACACTCGTAGCCACCGCAAATTTTTAGCCTCCACACCGGCGTAGTGACAAGAAACCATATGACCCCAACAGACAAATATACTGACCGCATATTTCACACCACAACAACAACAATTTATCCCTGTGATGATTTGTATCACATTCACGCTTTTATTGTAGAAGTTCATGTGGACATCATGTGCCACAGTATACGAATAAATTAGCATTGATGGTGTAATCTTAGGAGTAAACTTTATATATTTTTTCACGACATACTATACTACTATACTGTTACTTTCTCAGGAGGACTGGCGGAATAAAGCTAATTCGATTCTATACAGAACCATAGTTTATATAGTTTAGTGTCCTCTGCACAGAGTCACATGTAAGTTATCAGAAACAATAATACACAATGTCGATGTTTCATTTCCTTCTAAACTGTGAGATTAAATGAGCATGGTTTCTAGAAAACAAAATCAAAAGCGAAAATCAGCCGTTGTAATATTCGCGTGTGAAGTCTGAGACGCCTTTCGGTTATGAAAATGAAAGTAAAACTTGTATAGGGATGACTTAGTCTATAAATATATAAGCATGCACAGGCAAACCATGAATTAGTGTAGCTCTTCAGTTTCTGCTCAAGATCAGCTACTGAGTGTAACTGTTCGGTTATACTGAGCAGAACTTACATGGTTGCTGATCAGTTTTCAAAGAGACATACAACAACCAGTCAGTTATACTCAGCGAAACATACATACTACTGAAAATTTTCGAAAGAAACATAATGGCGGCCTAAAGTTTGTCTGTGTATAAGTACAGGAAGAGCTGTGAGGGTTCCAAGAACTGACATACGCGCCCGACGACTTCAGAGAATGGTGATGCCTAGAGCGTATACTGGTTATGTCGTTCTCTCTATTTTTCTCCTTAAGGGTGGAAAATGGACGCAGTCTGATACACTTGTTTTTGGAAGTAACATCTTGATAGTATACTTCTCTATATCTATAAATGCAGACTTAATAATAAAAATTAACAACTTTGACAAGCAAGACTCATATGGCCTAGTCACGTTGGTCATGTATATTATACTTCTCTTTAATTGATTAATTAAACAGTCACTGTTAAGTAACAAATAACTGTTGAAAATATGGATTAATTAATTAATCCCGAAATTAATGTAAAATGAATAAACACTATAATACGCATATTATATTATGTTGTATGTATATACACTAAAGTAATTTATTTGTATATCTTGATTAACCAGTTAATTAATTTAGTTAATTGTGGATGCTTTTATTCACTTTTTCGAATGAGTTTTTAAATAATAAAAAAACGCAAAAGCTTACCTTAGAATTCGGAATAATCGCAGGACGATAGGGCTGAACAAGCTATACATGTCAAGTGGTCCTTATAGATTCAGAAGACAAGGATATAGGTTAATCTGGGGGAGGGACTAATATTCTGCAGATGTATTCGCTTTGTAAGGTCACATATACGTACACTGTGGGACCCGTATAACAGTCTGTGGGAACTTCCCGTGTTTTTTTTGTGTTTTTGTGTTTTTTTTCGTTTTGTTGTGACAGACGGCAAATTTAGAGCTGACTCGTGATCTTTGTTCACTAAGAACATGCAATATCACGCGCCATCTTTACAAAAGCTGGAACTATTTTTTCCAACTATTTACCCACTGGTACCCTTTCGTTAAATATAATGTTATTATACACGGTAAATAATCATTATCAAACGTTATCTTACATACCCAATAGTGGTTTCATTCTAATAAAATCTATGTGAAATTGCACTAATTTTGTTCGCGTCCCAATATATGGCGGAAATTGAGCCGAACAATTTCCGCAGATTTTAACCCAACGAACTCGACCGATGTGTGTACTGTAATATACCAGTATACTCATATATATATGGATATTTGCCCACCGTTTATATTGTCCTCGTTCCACACAATTACTTACACGAAATTACCCATAGCTGTAACCGGATCTCTCTGTCAATATAAATTGATACCCAGCTCCTTGTCAACCTGCATTATAAATGTAAATAGGCCAAGGTCTGGCCAACTAAAACCATGTCATTCTGAACGAGTCGAACCCCATAAGTAATATGATTAATACTGTTTGTATGTACATGCAGTCATTTACGTATGCAAGCAAGATATTCGTTACATCGCTGGAGCAAAATGCCGCTGATAATATCCCGTAGATCAGATCTCCGCATGACACACGGAATCTACGCGTAAACTACGCGTAAAATACGTACGTGTAGTTGATTTCCGCATTGGCTCCGTATCGGCGATACGGATTTATGCGGAGTATTGGACCATTAACACGGAATCTACGTGTAGAAAACTCCGAATGACACGGAGGAAGACGGAGGAACACGGAAACTGAGAAATGACTGAAATATGCATATTGACACGGAGAAAACTCCGAATGACGCGGAGTCACACGGAGTTATCTCCGTGGAACAAACTCCGTGGAACACGGAAAATGAAAAATGACAGAATTATGCTTATCTTGCACAGGGAAACACAGAAAAACAAGCGGCGTAAACGGCATCATCAGGGGGCCAGTTGTGGGAGCCGCTGCTGCCGTCTCACACGTGAGATCGTAAGAACTTAAATCTTTCTTATGAAATCCTCACAAATGCAAGAAATATCACAAACACAAGTTAATTTGTTAGGTATTTCAATGTGAAGAACAAGACAAGAAGCTGATATGAATTATATTTAATTTTGTATTTTATTGTGAAGGGTTGAAATGCCACTAAATAAACTTGAGTGGCATAATGGAATCAGCATGGTGTTGTATATTTTCGTACCTGTTATCCAGAGTCTTAAACATGAGACGGTACGTAAATACTTACGGGTGTGGGGGTTTTCCAAATTTATTCCACTGCCTGGCTCTGGCAATATAATCAATTAGATCCGAAGAAACTTCAATGCCGAATAGGAGCAAACTCTTCGCTTACAAGTCAGACTATCAATTTCTTTAAATTATGAATTTATAGTTAGCACACTAGTAGTATACAGCGCGTAAATGGAGGAACTTTTCACCCGGATGTAACTATGACGTCACAACTTCCGATGGTGGCGCCATCTGTACACTTTGTACGCAAGGGAGACAACTCGATCTGCCAGAGTAGAGGCGTGTCCTTTGGTACATGTCTAGACTTGTTGGTGTGTGTTGATGTACTGGGGTTTTTTCCTAGACGGCCATGTTGGAAAAGGGGGCGTGTTTTTAGACGGCCATGTTGGAAAAGGGGGCGTATTTTTAGACGGCCATGTTGTAAAATGGCGGTGTTTTTAGACGGCCATGTTGTAAAATAATATAGTTCCGGCAGAATCACCAAAAGCTACCTCCAGCACAGGAGAGTTCCAATTGTTGGAGGGGATGTATTCATCCGCGGTGATGCGGTCTGGCAGCGGTTTTGGCGGTGATTCGGTCGCGGGAAAAAGCTTCCGCGGAGAAAAAGTAGTCCCTAGATAAAATGGTCCGATGGGGTCGAGTGAGGTATCAAAGTGAAGCATTCGTGAAGGGGCATGTGATGGGCTGGGTGTGGGGTTGAAATATCGGCATTCTGCGCATGCGCGGTGGCCCAAGGGTATGGAAATAGACATTTTGGAGCTAGGGGAGTTACTAATGGTCCAATGGGGTCATATGAGGTATCAATGTGAAGCATTCGTGAAGGGGCATCTGATGGGCTGGGTGTGGGGTTGAAATATCGGCATTCTGCGCATGCGCTGTGGCCCAAGGGTATGAAAATAACCGTGTTGGAGCTAGGGGAGCCACTAATGGACCGTTGGGGTCGAGTGAGGTATCAAAGTGAAGCTTATGTGAGGGGGCATCTGCTGGGCTGGGTGTGGGGTTGAATTAGGGTCATTCTGCGCATGCACGGTGGCCCAAGGGTATGAAAATAGACGTGTTGCGATGTAGGGGAGTCCCTAATGGGCCGATGGAGTTGTTTGAGGTATCCATGTGAAGCATTCGTGAAGGGGCATGTGATGGGCTGGGTGTGGGGTTGAAATAGCGGCATTCTGCGCATGCGCGGTGGCCCAAGGGTATGAAAATAGCCGTTTTGGAGCTAGGGGAGCCCCTAGTGGGCCGATGGGGTCGTGTGAGGTATCAAAGTGAAGCATTCGTGAAGGGACATCTGATGGACTGGGTGTGGGGTTGAACTATCGGCATTCTGCGCATGCGCGGTGGCCCAAGGGTATGGAAATAGCCGTGTTGGGAGCTAGGGGAGCCCCTAATGGTCCAATGGAGTTATATGAGGTATCAAAGTGAAGCCTAGGTGAAGGGGCATCTGATGGGTTGGGTGTGCTGTAGGAATATCATTCTGCGCATGTGCAGACGCAATGCGGAGCTCTCGTCCAATCAGAAGCGGGTATTTCAAATCCGTCGCAGAGCTCTCGTCCAACCAGAAGCGAGTATGTTGACCCGGTGCATTATGGGACATATCCAAGATGGCGGCACGTATGTTCAAGATGGCGGCACATCCGGTGTCGAAAACTGGCCATTTTGTCGGGATGTGGTCACCTAGTGTCGAAAACTGGACCCTGTATGGGTCCCGCTAGACGTTTTGGAGCTAGGGGAGCCGCTAATGGTCCAATGGGGTCGAGTGAGGTATCAATGTGAAGCATTCGTGAAGGGGCATCTGATGGGCTGGGTGTGGGATTGATCCGCCACCAAACCGGAAGTGACGTCACTTCCGGTTTATGGTGGAGGTCATGAGGAGGTGTGCGCAGGAGTGTTCTCAGCCAATCAGAAGCGAGTATTTTGACCCGGTGCATTATGGGACATACCCAAGATGGCGGCGTCCGCCTTCTGGTTCAAGATGGCGGCACGTCCGGTGTCGAAAACTGGCCATTTTGTCGGAATGTGGTCACCTAGTGTCGAAAACTGCACCCTGTATGGACGTACCCGAATAGACACGAAGGTGAACGACATTGAGTCCCCACAGACAGGTTAGTACATGCATTCCTATGATGTTCACAGGTTACGCCCATTCACGAAGGGCCGTCACAGGGCGTAGTAGAAAAAAGCGCATTTCTAACCTTATTCACCTTAAGTGCCACGCACGGTGTATAAAACCCTACCCAACAGGTACACTATAAAGCCACCTCTCTCACCGTTCGCTTTTCATTCCCCACCATGGCAGCGAGCGGAACAGAGCTTGCGTTATTCCAACTGACGTCCGACGTCTACCTCATCGTCAATGACGATCACCTGGAGCTGGTCCAAGACGCACCGCAGAAGGTGAAGATTTTGTTATCGCTATCAGGCTGGACTCTATTGACACCATTGTTACAGGGAAAAGAGCCCGAAAGGGATTTCATGCACGTGGAAGACGGCGTGCACATACGCACTGCTGGAGAGGATTCCCTTTTTCCCCGGTTGGAACAGAGTGGAGGTCCCTATATCACACTCTGTCCACCCTTATGGATGGCACTGAAAGATGTACTCCCCGCGGTGGATGACTTACTACACCCCGAGGTGAAAGAAGGGACTGTGGCTACCCGGAGGCTTACACCTGGCTGCACCCTATTGTTGTACCCCAAACGAGTGGACCTCATCGATAGCGGACTTACGTGTTGGTGTACGTCTGAACCCAAAGCGCACGTCTATTTGTCACCGGAAGGATGGACTACCTTGAAACGGGTGTTGTTGGGTGACCTGCACGGTGATAGCATTCACCTGTGTGACGACGTCTACATTTTCTGCGGTCCCTATTTTGCTCGACTCCTCTGTCTGAAGCGAGGTGGTTTTACCCTGGACCCCGATCTATGGACGGCTTTGGAACAAGTAGTCCCCATTGTCGATAAGGTACTATCTCTATAGGAGCCACATAACCCATCAGAATAGTACGTATCACGGACTACACCCGTAGAGCTAGGCGCGCATGTGTGACCTGGTCTATAAACCACGTCCCTCTGCATCCCACACCTTCATTTCTACGGTTGCAGAGCCATGGCGGAGATCCAGCCCTATGCGACTCGCATTTTACAGCATGCCACCGTGGTTAATTCACTCACGGGTTACCGAGCAGTGGTCCGGTCCATGTTTGCAGATGGCGACGACAACGAGGGGCGACGCCAGATCCTCAACGAGTTCACAGAAGCGGTCCTCGACAGAGTGCACTTGATGGAGAGGTGTGCCATCACTTACCACTACTGGACTATGACAGCCATCCTTGATGCTCGGGCTATGGACCACGAGCGCTCACGCCGGAACCAGCGACGGCTGGTTGGCCTCACAATAGTCTGTGCCCTATTGACCCTGGCGCTGTGGTATTGACAGTGGAACTATAAATACGAGGGTCAGACACAGTGTGTGTCAATCACCGTTCGACATTGGAGCAAGCATGTCACCCGTCCTACGAGCCATCCTGCCCCTTACACCCCGGGTGGGATTACACGTCTATGAAGATAAAGTCACCCTCGTGGAAGACCGTGGAGATGTTTGCTGGTCGCCCGCTGAGACCGTATCGAATACGGTTACGCTACACCGTGACGGCTGGACCAAATTTAAACGGGTGTTGAGCGGCGAGCTCGACGGACACCTCATCCACATAGACAATGCCATCTACGTATACCGTGGACCCTTCCCACGCCTGGGCCGCTACCCTACGCGAAGCTTCACCCTAGACCCCGATCTGTGGATAGCCTTCGAGAAAGTGGTGCCTATCGTGGACCAGCTGTTTACACCGGACGAGCGGTCATCAGACGAGTTGGAGTGGGCTCGTGCCCTGAGAGAAGCAGCGGCAGAACCCAATGAACAACTGTCTAGCCATGAACCCGACGACGATGCCATTGATTACCCGGCTAGACTCAGTCAGCCCAGTGACATGACCACCTGATCCTTTGATCTCACGGGGTTCTCCCTATAAATACGAGAGACAGTCAAATCTGGTACCATTCACGTACTGACCATGACGGAGCATATGATACTGGCGTATCTCAGCTTGACCCCCGAGGTTTTCCTGCACGTGTATGCGGATAAGGTCGATATCATGGAGGAGGTGGGAGACATCTGTGATGCGGACCCTACACAACCGTGCCCGGCTCACATTCGTCTGTCCCGGGAGGGCTGGACCAAATTCAAACGGGTGTTGTCTGGTGAACTGGACGGCGACCTCATCCACTTGTGTCACGATGTGTACATCCGACGCGGCCCTTTCTTTGCTCAATTGGCTCGGCTAGATGGGGGTACAGTGCATTTTACCCTTCACCCTGATCTATGGTCTGCATTTGAAGATGCCGTGGTAGATGTGGATGAAGTGCTTATCAAGCGGTCATCAGACGAGTTGGACTGGTCATTTACCATGGACACTGTGGAAGCCCACGAAGAAAATCAGAAAGAAACTCCGGCCCAAGATATACCCGTTATAAATGAACGATAGAGCCAGGGTCCATCATCATTTGTCACCATGAAGCGCTGGGAGAAGGTGTTGGATAACTTATACTACAGTCCCGACAGTCCGGCGGCCTATAGTGCATTGTCGGCTCTCTATCGAGCGGCCAAACCCCAGGGGATACAACGTGCCCAAGTCCGAGATTCGTTAAGAAAACAAGACACCTATACCTTACATCGATCTGTCCGTCGCCATTTTCTACGGAACCGGGTCATCGTGGGAGGAATAGATGCCCAGTGGCAAGCGGATTTGGTCGATATGAGCGCCTTTGCCAAACACAACGATGGGAATCGGTATATCTTGACGTGCATCGATATTCTATCCAAGTATGCGTGGGTGGTACCCATCCGGACGAAAACGGGGGCAAATCTCATAGCGGCGTTCAAAGACATCTTCAAGACCGGGCGCAAACCTTTGTATTTGCAAACCGACGAAGGCACGGAATTCCTCAACAGACCGTTCCAACAGTTTCTGAAAGCCCAGAAGGTGTTTTTCTTCCATACGTACAACGAAACCAAGGCTTCCGTGGTGGAAAGGTTCAACAGGACATTCAAAGGCCGCATGTATAAATATTTCACCTATAAGAATACAAGGCGGTACATCGATGTTCTCCCGAAACTTGTAAGGGGTTACAATCGAGCCTATCACCGGAGTATAGAGAGAGCCCCCATTACCGTGACCCAAAGCAATGAAGCCCAAGTCCGCCGTGTCTTGTACCCCAGGCCATCGCAGCGAACGACGAAGGCGGTGTACAAGGTCGGGGACCCTGTACGGATCAGTAAAGTCAAGGGCAAGTTCGAGAAAAGTTACTTGCCCAACTGGAGCGATGAACACTTCCTGATTAAACGGCGCCTACCCCGACAGCGGCGAGTCTATGAACTGAAAGATCTTCAAGGGGAACCGTTGCTAGGGACGTTTTACGAGACGGAATTACAGCCTGTCGTAAAAACACAGCAAGACTACTACACGGTGGAGCAGATTTTGAAAACGGAACGTCGACGTGGCAAACTGTTTCATTTCGTCAAATGGCAAGGCTGGCCCAGTTCTTTCAATTCCTGGGTCGCGGCCAACCAGGTGAAACGACTATAAAGCCAGACACCACTGCCGTCATCCTTCATTCCACGTCCGACCACAGTGCTATGGACCAACAGCAGCTGCCTCTGAACACAGCGTCTCCCAAAACGCGCAAAGCGCAAGTGGGCTTTGTGGTGATAGTGCTAACCCTGCTGAGTGTGCTGTACGGAGGTGTGTTTTACGACGTAGCCTATGTCAGCACGTTACTTAACCAACTGAGAACACCAGCCACCAGCGAAACCGGTCTACAGAGAGCACCAGTCAACCCCGTATCGAGCCCAGTCACCATCACCACACCCCGTGTACAAGCCACGTCGAGCTCCACACCAAGCTCTATACCTACACCAAGAACACCCACTACGTCTCAAGACCCACCAGATTTCATCCCTCACAGTGAACAGACAACGACCACCGACATTGTACCCACCCCCAGCATCATCCCTGACAGTGTACAGACAACGACGACCGACGTTGTACCCACCACTCCAGTTCACTCGTACCAAATTTACAAGAGCGGGTTACCACGACAACGAATACACCTCGAACCATGGACCCTCGGTGGCAGCATCCCTTCACGTGTCTCATCGCAGGACCAACGGGCTCCGGCAAAACGCACTTCGTCCGGAAGCTCCTTCAACACGCCGACAGCATGATCACCCCACCCATTGCCCGAGTCGTGTGGTGTTATGGAGAATGGCAGGCAGCGTATGCAGCAATGCCCCACATCACGTTCGTGGAAGGCCTACCCAACCTGGCCGATTTGGAACCCGACACCTTGGTGGTTCTGGATGATCTCATGGCGGAGACGGATGCGCGGGTCACCCAACTCTTTACCAAAGGCAGCCACCATCGACGGCTCAGCATCATCTACATTGTGCAGAATCTGTTCAGTAAAAACAAAGAACATCGCAACATCAGCTTAAATGCCCACTACCTGGTGGTCTTCAAAAACCCGAGAGATACCACTCAACTGCTGCACCTGGCGAGACAGATATATCCCGGCCGCACACCGTTTCCGTTGGAAGCCTTTAAAGATGTCACAACCCCTCAGCACGGGTATATGCTCTTCCACCTCAAGCAAGCCACCCCGACCACCTTCGACTACGGACCGGCATCTTTCCCGGAGAGACCCACCACGTGTACTTGCAAAAATAATGTAAACACACCCACAGTGGCGCCCCCAGCTGGAGTGTGTGTGTGTTTGATGATGGAGATAATAAAAAGAATGAATACCACAGCAGGGTTGACTTTGTCTCTGAGGTGGATAAAAAGGGCAGAGTTGTGGGTTCTGTCATTAGTTGTACATGATGTCTGCGCGAGTACGGAAGCACGCTCCCACGCTCCGTGTATTGAAGACGGCCCCACCCGAGTTGGTCCGAACCATTGTACGCGGTGCGGACCCTGACCTTGTACGCTGTCTGTGCGAGATCGGGTACAATCTGTTAAAAGGCAACGTACCACTGACTCCGGCTCAGAAGACCAAGTTGGCCAAGCATAAGACAGGTCTCCGAACCCTAGTCTATAAGCGGGTCCCACAAACACAAAAGAAAAAGGTGTTACAGAAAGGCGGCTTTCTCGGGGCCATCTTAGCACCGTTGGCCGCTTCCGTTGTGGGTCCAGTATTGGGTGGACTCTTCGGCCGACAATGAACCACACGAAAAAAATGGTCCTCGTCGAACCTCGGTTGCTTCAAAACCTCCAATCGCCCTACCCTGTCCCACCTACGGTGAAGACCATAAACACCCTCGATGGAGAGATGCAACAGATCTTACAGAGACCGGGGTTAAGCGACAGTGAGAAAGTACAACGGTACAATGAGACGCTTCAACGGTACATGACGTTCATGGACCAATACAAAACCCTCTCTACCCCACCACCACCACCACCACCACCACGTGACACACCGCCGACCTCAGCACCCCTCCAACAGCCGCCATTACCAGGGGTAGCACCCACAGCCCCACAGTGGGTGGAAGACGAAGTGCTGAAGAGTGTACCTGCATCGTTCAAGAAACAAGCTGGCCTGGTATTACAACGGATGAAACAGAATCCTAACATGACTTGGAATGATAAAGGCGAACTCCTGGTACAGAATCAGGTGGTCCCCGGCACCCACATGACGGATTTAGTGAATGACCTGGTGCGTAAACGCAGATCGCACACGGATCCTCGAGGATGGGAGGTCTTTGCTCAAGGCTTGAAAGACATGCATGTACCACAGGAATTGGTGGGGAACCCCCACCGCTGGGCCTTTATGCAGCGAACCCAGCAATCGCCGAGTCGTGCACCACGACAGATTCGACAACCTTGGGAATCCGAATGGGAACCGCAGTCACCCCCAAAACTCCACCACCACAACGGGCACCTTCTTTTTAAACCTTTAAAAAACCACCCTTGATCAGGACACCCCACATCTCCAGAGCCGTGACACGTAGCAAGTCAACGCGACGAACACGACGCCGGACACAACCACCCAAGGTCTGGAACACCTATTAAAACTAACAGCAGCAGCAGGACAGCTCAGTCGCCATGTTTTACCTCACGCTACCCAGTAACAGTTCACTCGATGTGTTTCCTGACAACACCGTGGCCAAGTATGTGACTCAATTACCACAACCGTTGCATTTACCTGGCCGGTGGGAATGTGGACTGGTGGATATTCAGTACCCTTACTCGTGGTACAACGTGCGAGCCAATGAAGTGTGGTACGAGGTGACCTACGAAGGAAAAGACACCCGACTCACTCTCCCCGAAGGCCAATACGATACTCCCAAGGAGTTCATGGGTGGGCTGTCAAGACTGTTGCATTATAAGGCTCTACGGGAGGTCACGAATACTTCAAAACCCATCAAAGCCTATCTCTTCAAGAATCACGTGAACTTCGATTACAACGCACACAACGACAAGGCAGAGCTTATCGTCACCGCCAACGCGAGTGTCGTACTGAGTCCTATCCTGCAGCAAATGCTGGGTTTCGATCTACGGATGTTCGCTGGTCCCACCGCCCACCAAGGCGAGATCCCGATGGATATGAAGTCGGGTATGTACGGACTCTACGTCTACTCGGACGTGGTGGACAGCCACATGGTGGGCGATATCAACACACCTCTGTTACGGGTTAAAAAGTTGTATGGAGATCAAGTCACCCACAGTTTCACCCACATGCTCTACCTGCCTGTACGACAACCCCACATCAACACGATCACGGTGGATATAAGAGATGACACGGGACGACCGGTGGCATTCGAACGCGGGAAAGTGGTGGTGACACTTCATTTTCGACAAGCACGTGCTCCCCACTTTGCATAATGAAGGTGCCTTACGAGTGCGATGCACGCAGCTATATGGACTATTATGCCCAACAGGCCGGGGGTGGCTTTCCGGTTTTTAGTGGTGCACGCATGCAACGTGGACATGGACTGGGGAACATACTCGGGAGCATCGTCAAAACGTTCCTGCCCTTGGTGACGCGTGGGGTGAAAGCAATCGGCAAACAAGCGGTACGCAGTGGACTGCAAGTGGCCGGTGATGTCTTGGGGGTACGGCACCCAAAGAAGCCTTGAAACGGCGGGCCAAAGAAGCGGGAGGCGTCTTGGTGGCCAAAGCACAACGCACCGTAGGGAATAAAAGACCTGCCCCACCGAGACCACGCACCAGTCGACGACCGACCCAGCGACGACGCACATCGAAGACCCGGGATATCTTTTCTTAAAACATGTCCTTGATCCACGCCGAGTCCTGCCCCTCCACCAACAGTGAATTTGATTTGTGGACCGTCCCGCCCCCACAGACCAGTGCCGAACAAGGATTATGGGTGGAGCATCTCCCGCTGTCCAGCATCAACGCAACAGGGCCTATCGAGTTCACCATCAGTAATGCGGATACGGCCTATGTGGATTTAGCCCATACCTACTTGTATGTGAAAGCCAAGATCGTCAATGGAGATGGCGCCAGAATCGCCGACCAAGCAACGGTGGACCCGACGAATCTCTGGCTGCACTCGATGTTTCAACAGGTGGATATATTTCTCAGCGACAAACTCATCAGTGACTCGACCAACACGTACCCCTATCGAGCCTACATCGAGACGCTGTTGTCGCATGGGCGAGAGGCTAAAAAATCTCAAATGACAGCCGCTTTATTCTACCAGGACAAAGCCGAGCACATGGGCGCAGAGAACGACAATACGGGATATAGCAAACGGAAGGCTTTGACCGCGAACGGAGTCGCGGTGGATATGATCGGTCGACTGCACGCAGACATGTTCATGCAAGACCAATACCTCTTGAACAAGATCCCCATCAAAATCCGACTGATACGGGCGCCTCCGACCTTCGCCTTGATGGCCACTAGCGTAGAGGCGCATGTAGCTGACTATAAGATTGTCATCGAAGACGCAGTCCTGTATGTCCGAAAAGTGAAACCGAATCCAGCCGTTCAATTGGGACACATGAAAGCCTTGGAAACAAAACCAGCCCAGTACCCTATCCGACGTGTACAAACCAAAGTGTTCTCTGTGTCTGCTGGAAATATGAGCGCCAACAAAGAAAACCTGTTCCTGGGGAACTACCCAAGCGATTGATCCTGGCCTGTGTGGAAAATACCAGTTTCAGTGGAGCCTACCCAGAGAATCCGTTTGACTTTAAACATTTCGGCATCAATTTTGTGGCCCTGCATGTGGATGGACAACAGGTGCCAGCCACGGCCTTAACCCCGAACTTTGGGCGCGCGAATTTCATTCGAGCCTATCAGAGCCTGTTTACAGCCACCGGTCAAATCAACCAGGACGAAGGGAATTTCATCAGTCGGGAGGACTACGGGAACGGATACACGTTGTTCTGTTTCGATCTGACCCCCACCTTAGAGAACGACCATCAGCTGGCCCTGGCCAAGCAAGGCAATTTACGGTTGGAAATCCACTTTCAACGAGCCCTCCGGAGCACCGTCAATGTGATCTGCTACGCCGAGTTTGACAACATCATTCAAGTGGACAAGGCGCGCAACGTGCTGTGTGACTTCTCCACCTAACATGGATACAGAGCAGATAACCACCGTGCTGGAGAATGACCCAGAGACACGTATGATGTTTCAAGGGGTGTTCGCCCGAGATGTGTTCCCATTAGACCGTATGTATCCTGCTGCTTACGTTCTCAACACGAACCCGATGGATCGGCCCGGTGAACATTGGGTGGCCGTGTACTTGACAGAACAGCAGGGCGAATACTTTGACCCGTACGGCCTGCCACCCCTCCATCCCGATTTAGCAGACTTCATGGATCAAGGCACAGAGACGTGGTGTTGGAGCAGTCAAACGTTGCAAAGCCTGACCAGTAGCGTGTGCGGACAATATTGCTTGTTTTACCTGTACCATCGATGCCGGGGAAGACCCTTATCTACCATCGTACAGATGTTTGACGAGTACCCCAAGGCCGAGGACCGCGATGTACTCGTATATGACTGGGCCGCCCATCATTTCAATGTACAAGTCCCGTTCTGGGCTTGAATTCTTTCAATGTACACACGCCCGCTGTTCTGGGCTTAAGTTTAAAAGCCCCCTGTTCTGGGCTTCAGTTTACAAGCCCCTGTTCTGGGCTTCAGTTCTTTCAATGTACAAGCCCCTTGTTCTGGGCTTCAGTTTTCACGTGGTTGTTCTCACGTTGTTGTTGTTCACTGAATAAAAAAAATGAGATCTCACCAAAAAACCCTGTCTTGTGTGTTTTATTCATAATGCATCAATGCCCAATGTGGAGATTCAGTGGTGTAGGATGGGGCCAAAATGTAGCCCATCAAGGTTAGAATGCAAGAGCACTATAGTAAAATAGAGAGCCAATGAAATCAGCCCACAGACCAAGTACGTGTTTTTGGTCTAGGTTTGGAGCGGGCATTTCATTGAGGTGCGTGTATACGGTGAGTGAAGACTCGTCCAACACGTATAGATTAAGTTTATGACTATAAGTTCTATGTTGTCGATTTAACCTCTCCCTACATTAACGCGCGCGCTGCGGCCGGAGAATCCGCGCGCGCGTGCGCTGGGGGCCGGGGCGGGCCGGGGCCGGGCAAGTTGGAGATCGTTTTAGTGAAAACCGGAAGTGACGTCACACACACACACTTGCGCAAACCCACCAAACCACGTGAACGCCATTGTGGGGGAAAACCCCCAGTACATGACAGACACAGACAAGTCTAGACATGTCCAAAGGTCACGCCCCATTCACACAAACCGGAAGTGACGTCACAACCCCCCCACGTGACCTGCGCAGCAGAATGGATACGACACCCTAGTGTAACTCCCTCACCTAGGCTTCACATGGATACCTCACTCGATCCCATCGACCCACTAGGGGCCCACCTACACCCCAACACGTCTATTTCTATACTACGGCCAGACTGCGCATGCGCAGAATGCCGATATTTCAACCCCACACCCAGCCCATCAGATGCCCCTTCACGAATGCTTCACTTTGATACCTCACTCGACCCCATTGGACCATTAGTGGCTCCCCTAGCTCCAAAACGTCTAGCGGGACCCATACAGGGTCCAGTTTTCGACACTAGGTGACCACATCCCGACAAAATGGCCAGTTTTCGACACCGGATGTGCCGCCATCTTGAACACACGTGCCGCCATCTTGGATATGTCCCATAATGCACCGGGTCAAAATACTCGCTTCTGATTGGACGAGAGCTCTGCGACGGATTTGAAATACTCGCTTCTGATTGGACGAGAGCTCCGCATTGCGTCTGCGCATGCGCAGAATGATATTCCTACCGCACACCCAACCCATCAGATGCCCCTTCACCTAGGCTTCACTTTGATACCTCATACAACTCCATTGGACCATTAGGGGCTCCCCTAGCTCCCAACACGGCTATTTCCATACCCTTGGGCCACCGCGCATGCGCAGAATGGCGATAATTCAACCCCACACCCAGTCCATCAGATGTCCCTTCACGAATGCTTCACTTTGATACCTCACACGACCCCATCGGCCCACTAGGGGCTCCCCTAGCTCCAAAACGGCTATTTTCATACCCTTGGGCCACCGCGCATGCGCAGAATGCCGCTATTTCAACCCCACACCCAGCCCATCAGATGCCCCTTCACCTAGGCTTCACTTTGATACCTCATACAACTCCATTGGACCATTAGGGGCTCCCCTAGCTCCCAACACGGCTATTTCCATACCCTTGGGCCACCAGGCATGCGCAGAATGCCGATAGTTCAACCCCACACCCAGTCCATCAGATGTGCCTTCACGAATGCTTCACTTTGATACCTCACACGACCCCATCGGCCCACTAGGGGCTCCCCTAGCTCCAAAACGGCTATTTTCATACCCTTGGGCCACCGCGCATGCGCAGAATGCCGCTATTTCAACCCCACACCCAGCCCATCAGATGCCCCTTCACGAATGCTTCACATTGATACCTCATATGACCCCATTGGACCATTAGTAACTCCCCTAGCTCCAAAAACGTCTATTTCCATACCCTTGGGCCACCGCGCATGCGCAGAATGCCGATATTTCAACCCCACACCCAGCCCATCACATGCCCTTCACGAATGCTTCACTTTGATACCTCACTCGACCCCATCGGACCATTTTATCTAGGGACTACTTTTTCTCCGCGGAAGCTTTTTCCCGCGACCGAATCACCGCCAAAACCGCTGCCAGACCGCATCACCGCGGATGAATACATCCCCTCCAACAATTGGAACTCTCCTGTGCTGGAGGTAGCTTTTGGTGATTCTGCCGGAACTATATTATTTTACAACATGGCCGTCTAAAAACACCGCCATTTTACAACATGGCCGTCTAAAAATACGCCCCCTTTTCCAACATGGCCGTCTAAAAACACGCCCCCTTTTCCAACATGGCCGTCTAGGAAAAAAACCCAGTACATCAACACACACCAACAAGTCTAGACATGTACCAAAGGACACGCCTCTACTCTGGCAGATCGAGTTGTCTCCCTTGCGTACAAAGTGTACAGATGGCGCCACCATCGGAAGTTGTGACGTCATAGTTACATCCGGGTGAAATTTGCGTCAATTTACGCGCTGTATACTACTCACACTTTAGCATGTTCAGTGACATAACCAGTTGTCTTGATTTTATAAAAAAAACCCTTCATCTATGCATCCAATAATATTTCGACAACACTCAGTTCACTGAAAGGATTGATGTTTTTTTCCGGTAACTTCCAGCAGCGCTCCATCTTTGAAAGGATTGACAGAATGTCTTGTGTCACAACTCCAACCTGGGGTGTCCAGTATGCCTCTTCATGCTGTTCCCAAAATTCCCCAATATCAGTTCCATGATCAGTACACCGATATAGGTCCACCTGAAAACAAAATCCAAACAAATAAAATAAAATATCAAATAAATATTAATATTCTGACCTTTTTGCCCATATTTCGGATATAAATTTTCACACAAGTGAATCTTTTGAATATTAAACTAGCAATTTCTTCTAGATTTAAATGAATAGTTATCAAGGATCACAATTTTGCTTTCTTGAATTTCTTGTTGTCCTCGTTTGAGCAGAATATGTTGTCATGGTTGTGGAAATGTTCAGGAACGAACGAGCATGTTGATGGTGGTTTTTCAACTTACCAAACAGACAGTAACTTTGTTGTTGTTAAGAAGTAAGATAAAACATGAAAGCAACCGCGGAACATCATTCATGAACAATTGAAATTGCACGCATATTAATCTTACCAATTCTTGTTGTTGTTGTTGTTGTTCTCGTCGGTAGCACATCCAGGCTTTTGGGTAAATTCTGACACATGATTCACACGGCATCATCACATGGCAGTAGAGGGTTGCCCAAACGTTTGTCGAACTACCAAGTGTATAATTAAAAACATCCATCTATTACATACCGGTAGATTCTTGAAGAACCACTGTGTGTTCACAAGAACAGTGAACAGCCGCCAACAAATTTTGAAACAGCGAAATTTGGCGCTACTCTGCAGCACGAGATCACGTGGAGCAGGGAAGTCAGTCGATTGGCTGATTTCAGCAACAACAACAACATGACTTTAATCAATGCCGAAATGAACACACAGCTACACTCAATAAGTGGTAGTTAATCACACATTGGGCAAGAAGCTTAAGCGAGATCAGGGCTCGTTAATTAGCTAGCCGTACGTCCTGGAAGATCGAGCAACCAAAACTTGGAGGCAGTGCCCTCACATGATCAGGCAAGCAAAATTTTCGTCAATGTTGTTCTTCGAAATTATAGCAGAACATTTAATGACATTATTATTAAAAGATCACCTACGTCGTTGATAGTTTAAATACATTACTAGTTTCCATTTCTGACCTCTTCTACCAACAAATTTCAAGTAATTTATTGGAAGTTCAGATGTTGTTCATTGTCAAAGACATCGCCTGATCGCGATCATGCATCATGTTGCAACATCAACAACAACAACACCCACAAACTACGTGACATGGGCGCCACCTTTGTCCTTTGCTTTAGAAACTGGATAGTTTGGTTTCCTATATATATCTTATTCCGATTTAAGGACTTTGTTTCATGGAAGAACAAAGGCGATGTGATTGAGGTCTAGTGTAAGTTTTATTAGTTTGATTTATTTAGAGTTTGCCTTTCTAAAAAATAAAAAGAAATAAATAAATCACTCAATTATTTGTTTTTTTGTTTTTTTTTTAAATCTCCCCAGAAAGGTGCTCTCCTATATGTAGTACATTATCTTACATTGCTATGTCCAATACGGCCTGGACCTGTGTAAATGTATAGACCTTTTCATACCGAAAATAGCCGAAAGACATGACAACGTAAAAAGCTGTCAACGAAAACTCCCGATTGCACGCTGGATTCGACCAATGAAATAACCAGTTTCTGGTGGGCTGTAAAAAATGCTGCGACATCTGCCTGGAGATCACAACCAGAAATGACACTATTTCTTGAAATTATTGCCGATAAAAGATCATAAATTAAAACAAAAAATACACTAACGGTTGCAGACTTATGGCAGCTTGGAACACAGACGCTTTATTACAAAAGAAAATGTTTTTCAATTCAAAGATCATTCGTTGTAATTATTTGCTACATACCTCTGTTATGGCAGAGACAAATCTGCACACAGAAAACGATGAGGTGAGCCGACTTGTCAACCCACCAGCATGTTTTTGCGCCACGTGACTTGCTTCTCCGAATCAGGGGTCGAAACAGGACATTTGTAAAAATTGTCCTGCATCCAATTAATATATATGTAAATTATCTAAAAAACTACAGGACATGACAATTTTTTGCGGGACATGTCCTGCAAATAGATAGTAATTTCTAGCCCTGCGAATGGACGCGAAATTTACCGAATCCGTGGTGAAAAGGTCTATATCCTATTATTGAAAAATAATCTAAGTCCAGTCCGTGTCAAAAATAATCAAAGTCCACAAACTCCGTGTCCTTCCGTGTCAACAATCCGTGTGGATATATTCAGCTGACACGGAAATTTTGCAGTTCCGTGTTGTTCCGTGTAAATTCCATGTAGATCCGTGTGAATGCGGAGATTTGAGCTACGGGATATGTAAGGATAGCCAAGTTTACATGTTTTCGTTCATTCCTACTCAGTCATGCTTTCCTCTTCATGCTCTTATTGAATTTACATGTACAGCCCGGGACCACAAAGCTCCATGGGCCGTACGGCTCTATCCGGCAATACAACAAACCCTCCCCACTCTCTGGCCATTACTTCAATCTTGAATTTTTACAAGCACAGACGCCTTCTTCGTACAGATCACGTGATCGGTACGCTGCGATACATGCCGATCACGTGACCCGTGCGAATAGTAATGAGAAATTCAATCAGCAGTTGAGGTTTGAAGACTAATTACAGAGACATCAGCTTCTCATGACGATCAATTTGTTTGCCAAACTAGGTAAAAGTAGTGGTCAGAGAGTGGAGAGGGGTTGGGTTTTTTTTGGCCGGATAGAGCCGCACGGCCCATGGAGCCTTGTGGTCCTGGACTGTACATGTAAATTCAATAAGAGGAAGCATGGCTGAGTAGGAACGAACGAAGCCATGTATTAACTTCACTAATGTAAGGATAATATGGATGATATATGAGAATAGAAGGTCAGAGCATACTTACCACACCATGGTCAAATACCTCGTCTGACCATCTCTTTCATGGTCTCTCCATCACATTGAGCGGAACCATAATATGGTCGGTCCGTCACGTCTGTACCATTTAATGTATGTTCGGAGTGATCAGGCTGTTCCACAAGGTTTTTTTCTAGATGAGAAATGGGTCCATATTTTCAATCACACGTATTGTTTCACAACTGAACCGACGAAAACTGATTCAGTTTGGTTGAAGTTTATAGCCATTTCCATTGGTTACAAATGTTTAACACGACTGACCTCAACTACCCTTTGCACTGACATCATTATTAACTGTTACTGAACTGAAGACAAAAAATACAAAAAGACAATCCGAATCTTAAGCTCTCACAGTAGATAACTAAAAGATAGTTCTGATTCAGGTACGAAATGGACCTCAAAGTTATGTCTCGACTGCGCATGCGTGTGGTGATGTTACTTTCTGCCCTTTAGCAGAAAGAGACAGACAGAGACTCGCCAATTGCCTGAAAGGCACGGGTGTTACCCATCGAACGATAAAGGCAAGAGTCACATATATTATTCAGTGTCTATAAGGACCAATCCAATTTCCGCGTCTGCAATCGAAAGACGTTTTTTAAACGGCACTATTAACATCAAGTTGAAAGTAGGCATGGAATCTGTATATCTCGATTGTACATGTATCTGTCTGTTGCCAGATTACTTAGAGCTGACCAGATTATTGACATCAACCTCGGCAAGCTTACTATCTGCGACTCAGATAAGGTCCTAGCGGGCTTCCTTTTTCAGTTATGCCGTACTCAAAAGTATGCTAATGTGTATGGAAAATTATAACACAAAGTCGTGAGCAACCGTCAAGGCAAAATATCAACCTCTGCTGTGTCTGAAATCGTCAGGAATGGCGCTGTGCTGTTATGTTAGCAAGGAGCACTGCATGGGCATACAGCCGTGGGTCCATATACTGGAGTCTACGATTTCCGAATATTGTGTCACGTAATACTTGGACAGTCTCATATTGACGTGCGTAAACCGGTACCGCAATTGCTTTTATCTGCGTATATGAGGTGCCCTAACGTGCTTACTGGCATCTTTGCTCAGTTGAGAAAAACGCTCAAACCCTGACGTGACCACAGGCTAGTATCTTATAAAGGAAGATGGGGTTCATGATGTTAATTTCATCAAATCCGTATCGATTTCCAGTATTAATTTCCTTCAAATGAATGTTCAAGTCGTTTTTTGAAGTATTTTGTATCTCACCATTTGAATGTGACTGTTCATACGGACAACATGGAGCTCTGGTATTACACGACCGGTGTTCAATTGGTTCCCAGCCCGGGTTGACTGAAAAATAGACACACCTGTTAAACAATAGCACCAAAGATCTTACGATTCTACGTTGCCATAACTGTGTGTATCACCAATTTCAGAATCTTTAAGGAAAGGCACTTGGTGGTGTAACCTGACGTCCTCGAAATGAAGGTATAGCCTTATGTGCGATGCTAAGGGAAATATCAAGTTCGCCGGTTCATTTAATAAATTATACGCAACATTGAAAGGCCCACATCACAGAAATTCATCGGTTATTTCTTCAATAATGCCATTTTTTTAAGACGGCGTCTGTAGATATCGCCCCGTAGGAGTAACTACGAAGAAATCGCTTATACTAATGACATTACCCAACCCATTAACCAGTAGCATTAGTAGTATGTAGTACCCGAATTGACACATTACCCCCCCACTGCGCATGCGCAGAACCTGGTGTGACGTCATAAGTGTATGGGCATTGGGGGGTTATTGGGGGTGTGCGCATGCGTGATGTGTGGGAGGTGGGTACAAGATGGCCGCCATGTGGGAAGTGGGTACAAGATGGCCGCCATGTGGGAGGTGGGTACAAGATGGCCGCGATCAATGAGTGCATAGAAAAAAAAAAGTTCCGGCAAAAAAAAAAAAAAAAATGTATTCATCCGCGGTGATGCGGTTTGGCCGTGGTTTTGGCGGTAATTCGGTCTCGGGAAAAAGCTTCCGCGGAGAAAAAGTAGTCCCTAGATAAAATGGTCCGATTGGGTCGAGTGAGGTATCAAAGTGAAGCTTAGGTGAAGGGGCATCTAATGGGCTAGGTGTGGGGTTGAAATATCGGCCTTCTGCGCATGCGCGGTGACCGAAGGGTATGAAAATAGCCTTTTTGGAGCTAGGGGAGCCCCTAGTGGACCGATGGGGTCGAGTGAGGTATCAAAGTGAAGCTTAGGTGAGGGGGCATCTAATGGACTGGGTGTGGGGTTGAAATATCGGCATTCTGCGCATGCGCGGTGGCCGAAGGGTATGAAAATAGCCTTTTTGGAGCTAGGGGAGCCCCTAGTGGACCGATGGGGTCGAGTGAGGTATCAAAGTGAAGCATCCATGAAGGGGCATCTAATGGACTGGGTGTGGGGTTGAATTAGGGTCATTCTGCGCATGCGCGGTGGCCGAAGGGTATGAAAATAGCCTTTTTGGAGCTAGGGGAGCCCCTAGTGGACCGATGGGGTCGAGTGAGGTATCAAAGTGAAGCATCCATGAAGGGGTATCTAATGGACTGGGTGTGGGGTTGAATTAGGGTCATTCTGCGCATGCGCGGTGGCCGAAGGGTATGAAAATAGACGTGTTGGAGCTACGGGAGCCCCTAGTGGACCGATGGGGTCGAGTGAGGTATCAAAGTGAAGCATCCATGAAGGGGCATCTAATGGACTGGGTGTGGGGTTGAATTAGGGTCATTCTGCGCATGCGCGGTGGCCGAAGGGTATGAAAATAGCCTTTTTGGAGCTAGGGGAGCTCCTAGTGGACCGATGGGGTCGAGTGAGGTATCAAAGTGAAGCATTCATGAAGGGGCATCTAATGGACTGGGTGTGGGGTTGAATTAGGGTCATTCTGCGCATGCGCGGTGGTCCAAGGGTATGGAAATAGACGTGTTGGAGCTAGGGGAGCCCCTAATGGACCAATGGGGGCGAGTAAGGTATCAAAGTGAAGCTTATGTGAAGGGGCATCTGATGGACTGGGTGTGGGGGTTGAAATATCGGTATCTCTGCATGCGTGCGGCCGAAGGGTATGAAAATAGCCTTTGGGAGCTTAGGAGCCCCCAGTGACCAGATGCTGGGGCCGAGTGAGGTATCAAAGTGGAAGCATTCATGAAGGGGCATCTAATGGACTGGGTGTGGGGTTGAAATAGCGGCATTCCCCATGCGCGGTGGCCCAAGGGTATGAAAATAGACGTTTTGGGATCTAGGGGAGTCCCTAATGGGCCGATGGAGTTGTATGAGGTATCAATGTGAAGCCTATGTGAAGGGGCATCCAGTCATGGGTGGGTGCATGTAAAATTTTTCCTGAAAAAACCCGGAACACGGACTTTATCGAAAACCCGCAAAAATGCCTATATGGGGTATGGGGGGTATATAGGTCGCCGGGCTTAACGGGGCTTGCCTATCAATAGAGTTATCTCCCCCTAGTTCCAGGGTGGGTGTATGTAAAATTCTTCCTGAAAAAATACGGAACACGGACTTTATCCTAAATTACGGGAAAATGCCCATATGGGGTATGGCAGGTATAGGACTAATTCTGGGAAACCTACTTCCACATTTGCGGTATAGGTTGGGGGTCTCGTTTACTGTCTCGTCATTTAGAACATGATAGGAAGTGTCCTCGTGCGAATCGGTGAAATTTTTGAAAAAGTCACCGAACCCCATATAGTCCCATACTGAGGTATAGGATCAATGTTTGTCCCCCTGGGAAACGTACTTCTATACATTTGCGGTAGGGTTGTGGGGTCTCGTTTTACTCGTCTCGTCATTTAGAACACGATAGGAAGTGTCCCCGTGCGAATCGGTGACATTTTTGAAAAAAGTCACCGAGCCCCATATAGACCCATACTGGGGTATAGGTTCAATGTTTATCCTACTGGGAAACCCACTTCTATACATTTGTGGTAGGGTTGTGGGGTCTCGTTTTACTCGTCTCGTCATTTAGAACACGATAGGAAGTGTTGCGGAGCGAATCGGTGAAATTTTTGAAAAAAGTCACCGAGGCCTGGGTAGGCCCATAGGCCTATACTGCATGGCTATGGGTGTATAGGCCCATACGGGTG
>JAVTVY010051366.1:0-26408 GCA_036873755.1 Hanleya hanleyi | reverse complement strand
GGCGGTGGTTCTCTCCGGGTACTCCGGCTTCCTCCACCAACCAAACTGACTGTCACCATATGAGTGAAACAAACTTGAGTGTGACATTAAGCCAAATTCCCTCCCTCCATATATCTTTGAGTAGCACTGGAAACCACAACTGACTGTGACAATGGGAAGCATGCATAACAGGACTAGTATTGCTAGTTCTATCAGTTGATTGGTTAAGTGAGTCAAGAACAATAAACCGGAAGTGGCATCACAATATCTGATTGTATACATGTAGTTGGCATTTTTTGAGTCTGCAATTACTGGTGTATACAAGTTCCTCTGTTGTCTGTAGAGGCTTCGTTGTATTTTCCGTTGAATGCAGTTGATTATTTACAGCTTGGGAACTTTGACATAAATGTAAGAAGATGTTGAAAATGCTGTATTCAATACTGCTATATTTTCAGAACCTCATAGCTCTCAAGGCCAGCCAGTTTACAGGGTATGCACAACATGATGCTCAGGAATTCATGGCCTTCCTCCTCGACGGACTACATGAAGTAAGTCAACACTGGTTTCTTTTTACCTTGTTTGATTGCCATCTCAAATAATATGGTGTCCAAAATGTGGTCAAGTTTGCTATCTGAGACAATATTACCAGTGGTACATGTTTTGCAAGTAAAAGCAGGCAAGATCAGTGAGTAATATCTTGTGCTGGGAATGTTTTAAAAAATAACTATCGTTGTTGAATTTTGGGAAGAAGGCCAGGCATCATGCATTGTGCAGATTCACAACAACAACATGGGCAACCACTGACTATGGTGGTCAAGGCCCAAAATTGCATACGGTAATTTCCCTATTAATTCGCGATGTAGTGATGAAACTCAGCACTCCAAAAATTCGCTACTTTCGAATTATTTGTTGAGCGAATTCTAGAAAAACGCGAGTGTTCGAATTAAATGTCGCGCCGACTTTCACGGAGAATCCAAAATGGCGGACCGCTTCGCCGTGGTCGTAGTGATCGTATTTATTACCGTATATTAACTTTGATATCTCATCAGTTTCCATAAAATGCAGTGTATGATGTCAGAAAATCTCCTCTACCCTGATAAAGGCGTCTAATTTTATTCGAGGAAGTCAGCATATTTATCGAGTGACAAGTTCAGCACGATCATGCAGATTTTTGAGCTGACGTCCGTAAATTCGCGTCCATAATAACATCGTAATTGTAGGCCAAAATATTGAACGTTTTCCTTCCTTTTTGTTCAGTATTAGCTATGATCTATATTATGAAACCTAACTGACATGGAATTGAATGAATATTCTGGAAATATAAAACTATACACATATAGAGTATTCCATGTTCGAGTCGTTCGGTATGTCAACGTTGTTGTTGTGAACCCTGCAAATGAACCAACGGCAAATTTGTGTAGGATTGTATCACGAAGTTTTAGACAGATTAGCGGACTGTCATAGACTTTTTGATCTTCACTGTGCATGATTTTACACACACCATCCAGGACTTGAATAAATATCCCGGACCTATGACACGAAATTAATGTTGAATTAACGGCGGATTGTACAAGTCAAGAGAACCGAGTGTGAGTCGGCAATACACGTTTCGATTGGTTTGTTTCAAGTATGAGAATATCTATTACGGTACCGGTACTGTAACAGTTTACTAAAAGTAAAAGTCGAAGTATGATATCGTTCTGAATATTAGTTAAATACTGGTATGTTCTCATCTCCGAAACTTTACCTAATGCCATTTAAATGTTTCTCAAATTTGTTTAGCATATAGAGTAATGGAATGGCGATAGCGATGTTTTGATTCTTAGTGTAAAAATGCGCGGTGTAATTCCAAAGAATTTTTGATTGCTGGAATTTTGGTAAGTTCGTGGGTATTCGTAAGAAATATTTTCATTCACAATAAAATATTTAACAAAATCGGAAAGAGTAAGTCTTTATGATAACTATATTTGAACAAAACAGAGCACATGCAGAGATGATTGTTGTCGGCGCTTCACATCGCAAAATTTGTTTGTATCCCCTGGTGGGAAAACTGACGTTTGTCAACTGTGTGATTTCCTGTCTATGTTTCATTAAGCGATAGATGCAATCAAAGCCAAGATATAACAAGTTTGAATGAGGTATTGTGAAATTTACAGGACGAACAAGGGCCACACATTAACACACAAACCCATAATACTGCAGCGTTAATTTGAAACCCCTTTCAATTGCCTCTTGCTGGTGAATCGCATATCCTCACCCAGAGCTGAATTTGGGCTTCCGAAGGGACAAGGTATTCCCCAGGCAGTCAATTCAATGTTATTACACACGATCTCATTTGCATATGAATAAGTGTCATTTCCAGTCTAGGTGAAACTTGCATGCTGCACGTGGACTCTCCTATTTCACTATATATTTCATGCTGTTCAGATTCTCTCACTGGAAACTGAAACATCTTGTCACCCCTATCCTGACTTTGGATTCTTCCATTTTATGTGGTTTTCTCTGGAGGACAAGCTGTGCTGAATGGGGAAATAGCTGGACAGGCTAAAAATAAACTAAACACTTCATTAGCAAACTATCCGGTACTCAAAACAATGTAGCCATTGACAATTTAAATATCAAAGGAGACCTGCAGCAAATTCCATTCATGTGGAGGCTTGGTGTTTCAGTAGGAAATTGAGGGGCACTGAGGGGGTATACTATTATGTCGTGCGATGTGAACACATCGTTTCAAGTTTGTTTCCTATACAGTGAACCTTAATAATGATAATAATAAAAATACGGCCTCTTTCACGAACATGCTATTAGATATTGTATTGTATGTTGAGTATTATTAGAAGGGGGGAGAAAAATCAGAGAACCTGATGAAGAATGCAGGACGAGTCAGATCGATCACCGTAATTCTGTAGGTTTGTTTACGGTCAAATATACTTACCACATGGGGTCTGTGTAAATACCTCACCTTGTTGTGTGGATAAAAACACGGACGTATGGACTGTTAGGGGGAGGGAGGGGGGGAATGGATGTTCCGAAAGAAAAAAGGAAACCCTTTCGCCATTGTTTGTGATCTTCCAGGCTTGTCGATACGTTGTCATGCACAAACAAGTGATGCTCGAGAATTGTAGTCCAGATTTTTTATTTTTAGAAATTTGTATTGATCAAAATACTAAAATAAAATCAACGTTAAATGTACATCCTTCCAAAAGGCTTTTCGTGATGGCTCATTTTTGACGTCAAATAATGGTCGTTTGATTGTCCACTTCACCTGAAAATATAACGAATAGCATACAGCATACCGAAAGGTTAAATCGCATCTTGCTGTCCCCAAACGAAGAATTCAGTTGCTGTGAAGAAATCTGATGCAATTCACCAGCACACACGTTACAACTTGATATCTCCGCGGGAACGTCACCCGACAAAGTTTGAACTCTGCTCCCTTCCAGTGCCTCCTTTGAATACGGCCCAAGTGCCTCCCATACGAATAATACAGGGCAGGTCGGGCAGGTAAATGGGGGACAGCGAGGGGTTTAGCATATACGACGAACAAATATATTAACGTTGAAGATCTCTCAAATTTGTTACTTAAAATAATGTGTGTTTTTCAAATAAAGGAATGCTGGTTTAAAGAAAGATATTCGTTGCCTAAATCGTAAACCTGCTTCAATTATTGCCTTTAAACTCCATTTAAATGCACAATCAAACGTAGAAACGGAAGTTAAAAATTAAAAATTATCTCCCCTAGGAGATAGAGTTATCCGCCCCTAGGAGAGCTCTCACTCTTCCCAACGTGGTTACCATATAAGCCAATGCACAGCCCATTCTCTTCCTCTTTCTCCTGTTTGCTCGAGCAGTGCACATCTAGGGAAGTGTTCAGAGGCAATTTTACAACATTAGTTGTTATTGTCTCGCTGGTATATCCTTTATCAAGTGTTGAGTTTTGTTATTGATTCGGAACTTACTTACTGTATTATGTCGGAAGTTCCGTCTTGTATTCCTTGTCGTACGTGCGGGAAAAATGTTTCCCCTTTAGACGCTCACACAGCTTGTTTTGCGTGTAAAGATTTGTGTTACCGTGCGTCCACGTGCGCGGAGTGTGTATTATGGGATCCGGCGGCCTGGAAGAATTATGCCCAGGGCCGTCGGGCTTTTCTTTTACATTCTTGTGATGACCCGTCTTTGTCGGAGATCGACAGACGGGTCTTAGAAATTTCTTTGGTTAATGACATGAAGTCTAATGAAGATCTTGACCGAGCTGGTCAAGACTCAGTGTCTCCCGCGTCAGTATGTATACCACCAAGCGGTACAATCCTACGCGATGATAATTCTAGGTTACTAGACAGTTTGACCCGGTCTGGAGACTCATTGTCTAGGGCCGATCCAAAACCAGTTCCTTTGTTACGGTCAACAAAGTCCAGGTCGGTCTTGGCTGGCCATTCTATTGTCCCCGACAAACAAAAGAATTCTGTGCCCCAGGTTATTTCACCATTACCTATTGGTTCTCCACATGTTTCTTCTAGAAGGAAGAAAACAAATAAACGACGTCGCAGGTCAGTTTCTCCTTTACGGGTTAAAACTAAATATAGTTGTCCTAATGCTGGAAAATCTATGGAAGCGCGTTCGGTCCTTCCTTTAAGTGTTCAGGTTGCGAACTTACGATCTCCAGTTTCCGCGATTGTTGATTCTTCACTTCATCATTCACATACTGCGACTCGACATTCACGTAAACATTCACGTTCTCGTACTCGACATTCGGATTTTCCATCTTGTCGTTTGTTTTCACCTGTTCGTGATTCTATTGCGTCGGTTCGTCGGTCTTGTTCCCCGATCCGTAGTTCTCGTCCACCGGTTCATTTTGGTACCAATTTACGGCCCTCCCGCTCGCCGGTACGCCGTTCTCGTACTTTGACAGTTCATTCACCTGATACTACTCACCGTTTACCACGGGTTTCGGCTCCTTCTGATCAAGATTATCATCTTCATTATCATCGGACGCCTTTCCTTGACCATGCGGTGGATCATGATTTATCATCTTCGCGTTCTCAATCTCCGGTCTCTTCGAGTTCGTCGGATGATTCGTCTTCCTCTTGGGAAAGTTCGGAGGATACGTCGAAGATGGATTATTTGCTGAGAATGCAGGCGCTTTTAGCGTTGGTTCCGGATATGCCCGCCCCTTCGAAGGTTGTTCCATCTAGTAATAAGTGTCGGACAGCTGCGGATTCTGCATTCATGTCTTCCAAGCCTGTGACTCCTCGTACATGCGCTCCGTCCCCAGCGTGGGTGGATCATTTAGAGAAGTTTGATCGTCAATTACAGGATGACAATAAATTCAAAAAGCCTCGTTTCCGGATTCCCCATGACCTTCATGATAACGTTTTACCTCGAAATCGAGATTTACCACAGATTTCTAAGTCTTCGAAGTCATCTCCACTTGAGTTCAATACCAATTTCGTGGAGAATATCCAAGATATGTTATTGGTAATCCAACGTGCTTCCTCAGTCGCCGATTGGTTTTTGTTAGCTACTTCGCGGATTGCTTTGGATCCTGAGTTACGCCTGGACGATGGGTCGACTTCTTTGTCTCCGGGTCGTGTGGCCTATTTACGGGGTTTTATTGAAACCCTAGTACAGGCTAACCGTCAAGTTATCGAGGCCAGTTCTTATTCATACGTTTCGCTTCTCCAAGCGCAACGCAACGCCTTACTTAAGACTGTCAAGCCGGACGTCTCCTTTATGGTTAAGGATTATTTGCTTCATCAGCCTTTGGCTTCCAAGTCCATTTTCAATAATGCTATTGAGGCCGTTGTTCCCGTCATTCGTGAAGAACGTACTGCGCGCTTGATTGCGGCTGTTGCTCGGGGTGGTTCTTCGGATCGTCGCCAGAAGCGGGGTCGTAGGTCCTCTACCACTCGTCAAGATGGGGGCGCTCGGGGGAGTTTTCGAGGTATCGACAAACCTCCACGAGGCCGAGGTCGCCGTTCCTTTCGTGGAAAGCCAACCAAGAGGGGTGGTCATTCCACCAAATGACTATCAAGTTCCCGTGTCCGATCAAGTCGAAGTTTTTCATCCTCCACCTTTCCGTTCATTCAGTCATCATGTTGTGGGCGGCCGCCTTCAATACTTCGTAGACAACTGGCGTCTCATCACAGACGACGCCTGGATTTTAAGAGTTTTGGAGCACGGGTTCCTGTTCACTTTTCGTTCCCTTCCCAAACTCATTGTGTGGCCACGCCCATCCCGCCTACCAGTCTCCGCGGACCACGTGCGGACTCTTCTGTCTTCGGTCGACACGCTCATCGACAAGGGAGCTGTCAGGGAGTTACCTCGGACGGAGGACAGTGTGGGGTTTTACAGCCACGTATTTCTGGTCCACAAGAAAGACTCGCACCAGATGCGGATGGTGATCGACTTAAAAGTGTTAAACAAGTTTCATCTCACCACCCCCCCTCATTTCAAGATGCCGACTGTTTCATCGATTCGGGCCCGCATACATCATCGGGATTGGCTGGCCTCAGTCGATCTGCAGGACGCGTATCTTCATATTCCAATTCATCCACGTCATCGCCGTTATCTCCGCTTCGTTATCAACGAACGTCGATTCGAATGGCAGGTTCTCCCATTCGGGGTCAATGTAGCCCCCTGGTTGTTTACCCGCATTACCTCTCCTGTCATGGCATTTCTACACCTGCGAGGTATTCAGATAGAGGTTTATATAGACGACATCCTTCTATGGGCAGCGGACGAGGCCCGTCTCAACGTGCAAGTCCAGTTCACGCTCCTGGTGTTACGGAATCTAGGATTCATCCCTCATCCTCTCAAGTCAGAGTTGGTTCCGGCTCAAGTTCGCCGTTACATCGGCGCAGTGTTCGATACTTATCATCAGCGAGTATACCTGCCGGAGGATCGTTGGGACAAAATTCAGCTGTTAATCCGAAAGTTTTTGTCATCAACGGCAAAGTTTGGTAGGTTTGCTCACTTCCACTCAGGACCTAACTCATTACGGCCGACTACAGGTGCGTCCACTACAGTATCATCTGTATCCTTACCTACAGACACCTTCCATCAATCCAGCGGTGCCGGTATTGACGTCTCTTCATCCACATCTGGTCTGGTGGCAATCCCGGCTCAACGTCATGCAGGGCGTTCCATTCCGCTTTCCGGCTCCGTGTCATCATCTGTACACCGATGCGTCCGAGACCGGTTGGGGAGCCCATCTGGACATATTCAAGGTATCCGGCAGATGGTCAACATTGGATGCCAGTCTTCACATCAACCTTCTGGAGATGAAGGCAGTCATTCTGGCGGTGAAGCATTGGAGTCATCGTCTCATGTACTCATCTCTCCTCATAGCGACGGACAATTCCACAGTCATTGCGCACATCAACAAGTTGGGAACCACCCGCTCGCTACCAATGTTTCGTCTAGTTTGGGATCTGTACGAGTGGACTAGCACTTATCATATTTATATTCGCGCCCGCCATGTGCCGGGGCAGCTCAATGTCTTGGCGGACAGCCTATCACGTCCGGACACCGTTCTTCAGACTGAGTGGCAACTTCATCCGGAGGTGTTCCAGCAGATCTCCACCATCTGGGAGTCCCCTCTGATCGATCTCTTTGCAACGAGGAACAACGCCCAATTGTCTCTGTTTGTCAGTCCGATTCTGGATCCTCAAGCCTTCGACATCGACGCTCTGTCAATCAATTGGGACAACTTCCTAGCTTACGCCTTCCCACCGATGGCCCTAATACTGGAAGTGCTTCAGAAGATTTCTCGTCACGACTGCATCATTCTACTCGTAGTGCCGTGGTGGCCGCGTCGACAGTGGTTTCCGGTTTTGGTCCCGCTCCTCACGGCCCCTCCACGTCGACTGCCAGTTTGGCCCAGCCTGTTACGTCAACCCCACGGGATTTTCCATCACAACCCACGGTGGCTCAACCTACACGTTTGCAGACTATCCAGAATGCACTCGCAGTCCAGGGTTTTTCAGCAGAGGTTGCACGAACGATGGTTTCAGCCAATCGATCTTCCACATCGCAGCTCTATCAGGCGAAATGGTCCTATTTCGTCTCCTGGTGTCGAGGACAGGATGCCGATCCCGACTCTGCCTCTGTTTCCCTAGTTGCTGACTTCCTCCTTCATCTTCATCGGGATAAGAAGTTTCAAATCAGCACCATTGAAGGGTATCGATCTGCTTTGGCTAGGGTGTTACGTCTTACCTCTGGTGTAGACATTAGTCTTAACGATAATATCTCTGCGCTCATTCGCGCCTTCGCGTTACAGTCTCGCCGTACGCGACAACTGTTACCGAAATGGGATATCGGTGTGGTTCTGTGTGCTCTGATTCGTCCGCCCTTTGAACCTTTAGAATCCGCTTCTATCAAAGCTGTGTCTTATAAGACGGCCTTTTTGGCGGCGTTTGCTTTAGCGTCTAGAGTGTCTGAACTTCATGCTCTTGAAAGATCTTCTATGACCTGGACGGCGGATTGGTCTCGCATTTCTTTTCGGCCCATTCCTGAATTTATTGCCAAAAATGAGTCTGTGCGTTCAGGTCCGTGCGCTCAACGATCGTACTCCATTCCTGCGTTGTCAGACTTTGTGCATGGGCTCGAAGACGACTTCCTGTTATGCCCGGTCCGGGCGATTCGCCACTATCTTACTCGTACCGACTCCGCTCGCGGCTCTCGGCGCCTGTTATTTCTGTCTCTTCGCCCGTCGGCTTTGCGTGACATTACCAAAAATACCATCGCCGCGTGGTTGAAGAAAACCATTAAATGGTCTTATCAATTGGCCATAGACGCTCCCCCTCTGTTGTCGGCTGCCTCTTCTCAGGAGATTCGCGCCATTGCCACGTCATGGCCATTATGGAAGAATCTGTCCCTCCATGACATTGTCCAATCTTGTGCCTGGACGGCGAACTCCACGTTCACCAACTTCTATCTGAGAGATATGTCAGTCCAGTCAGAAGGGATAACCACCCTTGGGCCGTTAATAGCGGCCCAGCACGTGGTCAAATAAATTTTCAAAAAGAAGGGGGGGGGGGCGGCATTTTGTATCATCGCAGCAAATCTGCAAATTGCTGTATCATCTCATCTCATTCATACTATTAGTCCACATTTGATTGATCACATATTGAAGAAAGAAATAAGTTCAGATGGACAACCTTGGATCCTCTAAAGAGATGTCGGACACTAAATCACCACTCTAAGATGCCTGACTCCATGGTGAGTGTGATCTTTACCTTAATTGCGGTTTGATTGTGTCTTTCAGGTTGAATCTGACTGCCTTCTTATGATCTCAGCTACGTCATCTACGCTCAACTCCCAAGAAGCAAGTTGGACGTGAGACGATTGTGGACTGAGTATGGTGTGGCTTGGCGACCTCTAGGCACGGACCAGTTATGCTTCACCCGGTTTTAGGAACAGCCAAGAATCTGCATACAGATAAGCCTTACCAAGTAGACCCAATAGCTCTAGTGGTACAGGTCCCTTTCTCTTGGTATAGATGGCTTCCCGAGTAGACCCACCAACTCTATGGGTAGGGGTCCTTTCTCGGTAGAAAATACTTCCACACCACGAGCACAGCTACATGGCTGTAGACAATCAAGATAAGTACAACTGTATCTTATCCACATTTTAACCTTTTTTAACGGTCATTGACCAGGGTTTCAATTGTTTGATTATTGATGTCTCATATCCATGTCTGTGTCTTCCCAGCAGTTACTTAGCCTACCTTTGAATCTGCTACTTGGCCGAGGTTTCCCTCCTTCCACCTGTTGGTACTGAGGCAATAATTGAAGCAGGTTTACGATTTAGGCAACGAATATTAAACATTTATAAACAATGTTTCTATTCGTAACTAAATCAAACCTGCTTCAATTTAATGCGCCCTCCCGTCCTTCCCCTCAGACCGCGGCCTAGTTCACTACTGGTCTCGGTTATTTACAGTGAGAAAGAGGGAGAGAATGGGCTGTGCATTGGCTTATATGGTAACCACGTTGGGAAGAGTGAGAGCTCTCCTAGGGGCGGATAACTCTATCTCCTAGGGGAGATAATTTTTAATTTTTAACTTCCGTTTCTACGTTTGATTGTGCATTTAAATGGAGTTTAAAGGCAATAATTGAAGCAGGTTTGATTTAGTTACGAATAGAAACATTGTTTATAAATGTTTAATATTTGATATACGAACGCTGGAAACTGAAGAATGATTCAATAGCGGGCCGTGTGCAGACACTCGACCACGTGCGGGGGACTACCGTATATATTTTTCCCGACTGCGGCGAAACGCTATCAAGTTAGGATAAAATTACAGGACTGCGGAGTTAATTGAATCAATTTTTTTCCTTATAGACTGTAAGTAATAGTAATTCAGTCTGATTATATTGTACCATTCCCTGTTGTTTCTCTGCGCTTACAAATACATGTAATAGCATACGCCGATATATATGAGATTCTAGTAACATATTCACTTTACTTTCATCGGCACGAACTCCGTGGCGAAAACGGGAGTGTTCGAATTTATTGTTTCACGGATATTGAAAATGCTCTCGTGTTCGTTTTATTAGGATGGACAAAATCACGACAGCGGAAAAATCGGCCGTTTTCGAATTAAATTTGGAAGGTGAATTAATAGGGAAATTACCGTAATACAATTTAACAACGGAATATTTGCATTCAGTACTGTATCTGAACAAATTGTACTCGGCTGTATATCAAACTTACTTAAATATTTTGTGCACTTCTCAGGACTTGAATAGGATCAGAAAGAAGCCTTACACAGAGACGATAGACTCAGATGGACGTCCTGATGAGGTTAGATTCACACTAAATTGTACACATTTATGGTGCCATTTTAGATTCTCTGCTATTTAAATCTGCATTATTATCATGAGTAATGACTAAAAATTTGTCAACCCTGTCAATTTTATAGAATTTGATATTTGCTAAAATTTTAGGTCTAGTAAAATTATTTATTCTTCAGATTCAGAAAACATATGTTTAGGGTGAATTTAAGATACAAGTGAGTGTGTGAATGTTTGACCTAAAATTCTGAATAATCATGCATTGCTTGTAAATTCTGAATTTGGCTTGTTACAGTATGTGAACTTCAACAATTTATTCCTTGTTTGCTCATATTGTTTACATTTGTTTGTTTGTAACTATATGTGATCAGGTTGTGGCGGATGAGGCGTGGATGATGTATAAGAAGAGGAATGACTCGTTTGTAGTTGATCTGTTCCAGGGACAGTACAAGTCCAAGTTAGTCTGCCCAGACTGTGGTAAGGTGAGATAAATATCTGCCTCTCCTCATACTTCTCACAGGCCATTCTGATTACAAACAGATCCAGAAACCGATTCTCTAACTGGATCTGACCTTTGCCCAACCTATCCCGAGCCTGTTCCCGCACAAAGTTCTGTTGACTTCCCTGAAATTTCAGTCTCTCGTAAATAGTAAGACGGATAGTGCCAATGACATTCATTCAAATTTCAACTTGAATTGGGTCAAGTTGATAATTTTTATCGAGCCCGTAGCTTTAGCTGTGTAAAGCTCGATATAGGGATCTGTTCCTGTACCTGTCCGAAAAAGTTGTTTTATGTTTTGGACTTCAAAAATATTTCCTGTCCACAGCTTCTCAGTCTCACCCCATGTTTCCTGAACTAAGCCCCACCCTCAAACCTGATATATTTTGTAAGCTTACCCAATGCTGCACGTATCCACTATCCATCCACTACCCCAAGAAACATGTCCCCACCCTAGGGGCACCAAGCTCCATCCTCTATCTCCTAAACTAAGCCTCGCCCGACCCCCTACCCTCATTTATTCCTGGAGCTTACAGCATACTACACTTATTCAGTCCATCCACTACCCTCTGGAACATCTCCTCACCACCGGGGCTGCAAGTCCCATCGTCTATCTCCAAAACTAAGCCTCGCCTGACCCCATACCCTTATATTTTCCAGGAGCTTACACTACTACCTCCGGGCACCAAGCCCCACCCTCTATCTCCAAAAGTAACCCCTCATATATTGTGTTTGAGTTTACGTATCCGATATATCTTGGCAGGAAGTTGAAATTTGTGTGTAGTCTGCAGTGTTGATATAATTCTACCACCCGTCAATGAATTGCAACCCCAAAAGGGCTCGATTTATCAGGCAGAGCCTCATGTTGGATAAGTATAATGCAAATTTAATTATAGATAATTCCTGATTACATTTCATAATGGTGATGGGTCGCTCATAAATTTCCCTGCAGCAAGGCAATTCCAATTTTTGGACAGCGGAATCTGTTCTATAGATTGGTTGACTGGCTGGTGTCAAGAGTCAACATTCATTTTTCATGTTCAGGTTTGTGATCTCAACAGATATTTTCTTTTGATGTTGAAGTTTTAAAATTACCAAGTCGTATTCAGTAAACTTTCTGCATGTCTACATTCAGTTTTCGTGTTAACATTTTCTGAACAGACTTTCTTCCACTTTCTGATGCACTTGCCCATCTGTCCATTTTGTTCAATTGAATCTTTGTTGTATCATGGGTGACTTCCCCTATGAAGCAGATTTTTCCAGGTGTAACTTATCTATTTCAGGTGTCGATAACCTTTGACCCTTTCCTGTACCTATCAGTCCCTCTGCCCAAGAAGAAACGTCTGTTACAGGTGACCTTCATGTCAAGAGATCCTCACAGAAAACCACTAAAGGTACCAGTATTATGGATTCATTCAATCTGACACCTTGACCTCATCTGTTATTGCTTGAATAATATATTAACAGGGTAGGAGAAATATGTACTTGTATCATGTAATTTGGCCTTGTCACAACTCTGTGATCGGTTTGATTTTCTCCCAATTTTCAACACCAGCCAATCGAAATACTGTATTTCTTTTTGAAAATTTGAATAGACCAATCTAATGTTTTAAAACCCTGAGTATATCCCTTGATGCAATGGAGCTAAAAATCCATTACACATCTTTGAGGTCCTCCCTGGTCACATATATCTCTTAAAATGTCACTTTTATTTCGTACTCCTCAAGGCAATGTATTCGGTTTTGTTAAGAATGATTATGAATCTCTGTACATCTTCTTGATGAACCCCTGTATGCAGCCTTTAGCAGTAATGGCAAATTGCAAGTCAGAGCTTTGTTTTATTCTGATGAAATCTGAGTTCATGGCATGTCATAGGGAGAAAAAGTTGGAGGACACTCCGTTTGAAGTCTGGCCGCTAAGGATAACATGGACACAAACATCTTCTCAAGTCAAAACAACAGGGGATATAAACTTCTGAATTCAAAAACACCGGAAGGGATGAAATATACTAGATATATTGCTTGATGCTTTAATTTGCTCAATATGGGCATTTTTCAGAGAGCGATCAGGATGTCACGACCTTTATTCGCCTAACCCTGTGACATGTGTAGCTCACTTTGATTGGTTCCAGCTAGGCATAGCTGCATCCATTTCCTACAATGTCAGGGGCTATCCAACTTACACTGGCCATTTCAGACAAGACCACGTATGGAGGTTCACGACCTAGCAAAACTGGCCAGCAAAGATGTAGTTGGAAGTACCAGTATTTACATGTGAATTATTAGAAATGAGTCTTAACTCATTCAAATGCTCAAGTTTTCATGTAAGGGCCATGAGACAAAGGAGTACAATAGCCTGTCTGGGTATAACAAAGAGTCTAGATGGGAGGCTCTTCAAGTAATATAAAGGCTTGGATCATAGAAACTTACATGAAAGATTGACCTCGCAAGCTGTGCTTATAAAGGCCAGTAATTATATCAATGTTAATCTCTCCACACAGATGATGTTGAGATTATCAAAAGATGCCACGTTGGATCAGCTCAAAGAGCAAGTTTACAAGAAGACTGGAGTCCGGTCGTGTGATGTAAGTATTTTTTCAAGCCTTTAAAGTGTTGAATTTATCACAAGAAAACCTGTTTTATGGTAAGCAAGCTGCAAAAAAAAAAAGAATACATTTTGATATTCCGAAGCAAATTGGAGTTTTAAATAATTTTTTAATAGGCCACATTGTAATCCCAGAAGTACCGCAAATTTATTCACTGTATATTTGAATTTTTCCAGATGAAGATATTTGAGGCTTATAAAGGGAAGATACACAAGTTCTTCAATAGGAGCAGTGATCTCAGTGGTGTTCAGAACACAGATAATATTATAGTGTAAGTACACCATTATGTTGAAGAGTGCCATAGCCCTCTGTCAAATTATACAGAGAAAGCAGATTCAATGCTGTTAGCTTTCGAAGGATACAGATATCCTTTCCAAATCCACACTACCAGAAGCAAGTGAATTAAAAGTGTGTATCATCAGATTACACTAGCTGGATGACATTGGCACTCATCAAACATCCCACACCACTAGACTAGTCCCTACACATTTGAGACGAAATGCAAAGGTACCACAAGGGGAATCATGGGTGTAACTAATTATGTATGTTTCAAAGGCTGAATATTGAAATTCCAGCATCAGCTCATCTCCCATGTCTCCCGTGATGCAATGCTTGATTTTTTGTTTTGAATCTGCATGAACACGACACTTACATACCAATCTTTATGCGCAACTACATGAAAGCATGTGTTATAAGTAGGGAGGCAGTGGCCAATGTTTTCTACATGTAGCTAGTCTATGGAATGTAGACTTCTAGTTCATCTGCTTCTGACTGTACATATGCTTCTTGACCAGAATCCTCTTGAACATAAACTGACCAAGACCCATTTCCAGGGTCAGATTATATGATAATGCTGTTAGCACAATATCTGTTGAAGGTTTTGAGCCAGGCTTGACCTACCTGCTCAGTTATGCATTTGATTCGTTACTTCTCTTCAGTACACCGAGTCCTCTAATAATTCAATCACAGGAAGTGAGACGTCCTAATACGAAATCAGGGGGTGATCAAATTTATTCGAGAAGGATGTTGACAAAATGGTCCCATATCTTGAATATAATACATGACTTTTTTACCCCTCGGCCATTTTGGCCTCGGGGTATTGTCGTTGCCATGTACGTCTGTCCGTACGTCCGTTACCGCATTTTAGGCAAAACCGCTTGAGACACAACCACCAAATTTTATACACTTATTTATCTAGTGCTAAATCAGACGTCTATCGAAATTGGCTCCTCTCGGCCCATATTTTACAGAGTTATGCCCCTTTACAGATATAGTAATTTCTATTTCTGTCCTATATGCTTGAATGTAAACAACTTTATCTACAGAACTGTGTTCGATATAGCTATTATATTTTGAAAACTTATTTATATTGTGTTCTAGAAGCCAACAAAAAATTACTCGCCTCGGCCCTTATTTTACGGAATTATGCCCCTTTTCGGGTGCAGTTATCTTTGATTTTGTAATAAATGCTTGAGTGTAATCAGTTATATATAATTAACTGTGTTTGGTACAGCTACCAAATTATGAGGAAACTTTTTTATCCAGTTGTATTCTAGATACCTACAAAGAAAATAGTTGTCTCGTCGCGTATTTTATGGAGTTTGGTAATTCCCCTAATAATTCAATCACAGGAAGTTCACTTTTCAACTGTGTTATTCAAATACAGAACAAAAGTAACATTCCCATCCTTAATTCAAATTGAAGAAAAGTCATATAATGACAAAATATGACACTTTGTAGCTGATGCCATGAAGAATGTTGCCTTTTTTAAGCCATTTTTGCTGCACTTCCGGTGATCGAATTATTAGGGGAATTACTGTATGCCCCTTTCGGATGTAATAATCTCCGATTTTGTGATCTGTAGTTGAACGTACAAGTTATATCTGAAGACTGTGTTCAGTACAGGTGCTAAATTTTGGAAACTTAAATTGTATTCTTACCTCGGCCATTTTGGCCTCGGGGTATTGTCTTCCCCATGTACGTCCAACCGTTACTGTACCAAAATTTAGGCAAAACCGCTGGAGACACAACCACCAAATTTTTAACCCTTATTTATCTAGTGGTAAGTCAGATGCCTATCGAAAATGGCTTCTCTCGACCCATATTTTACAGAGTTATGCATCTTTACAGGTATATTAATTTCTGTTTCCGTCCTATATGCTTGAATTTAACTAACTGTATCTGCAGAACTGTAATACTTAGCATGCTTAATAATTCTATACTACATGTACATACACTGCTGATCTGTTGATACATTCATACACTGCAAATTGTAAATTACCTTTAGCCTGATCATCTCACATGGTTCTATCTCTTCCCCAATTCACACTACACATGTGTCTAAATCACTTGGGGAAAGCCGAGGGGTTTTGATTAGATCAATCTCATGTTTGTTATTTTAATGATTTAGATGATTAGATTTATCAGAATGACTAATATAATTTTGTTCACATAATTGGGGTGATTGAATTTGATAGTGTGATTGAATTATTGGAAGATTTACCCATTGAGAGAGAACTACCTCTCTATAATGAAGGTAAAAAAAAGATCGTTTTTGCCTAATCAAGTCAAGAATATATAGAACAAAGAGACATCCTTCATAGGCGACCATTAGCATATATTTCCACAAAAGATCTTATTAGAAAAATGAATTTGCATAATAGTAGATGGCCGGTCTTGTTCTCTGTTAAGAAGGGAGAGAGATAATTAAGGTTTAACGTCTAGACTATGCATACTTTCAGTGGATAATCATTGTTACGACATATATAAGTTAAATCGACTGAATATTTCTGATGTTATGATGACTAAATCAAAAGTTATTAACAATTAAGCAAAAACAGCCTTTTTTACCTCCATTGTAGAGGTAATTTGTCGAACCTGTTTTTGGTAAGAGCTGTTTTATCTTGCTATCTACAGAGCGGAGGTCTTATCGGAGGAGATGGCAGGAGAGCCTGTGTTTGAAGTACCTGTGATACAGGTAACATATGTTCGTGTTTGTCATATGGGCTTAAAAATTGTGAAAGTGTCCTAAGAATGTAACAAAAAACCCTCAAATGTGCCTTTTTCACATGATTGAGAGAACAAAGAAGAACCTGTCTGTGCAGTGACCCATGACTTCATCTGATCAGCTACTGGTTTGTATAATTTCACTTCACCCGGTCTTTAACTGATGATAGCTGGCATATAATATTTTCATGTTATACATGTATTTGCAAAATTATTCTTTATTCTAAGCTTAATAACAATTTCTTTGAATATGGGAAAATATAGTAAAACTGTATACAACTATGTCCGTGCAAAAAATTCATCTGGATAGAAAGATATGGCAAATCAAAATTGTACAAACCAGTAGCTGATCAGCTGAAGTCACGGGTCATTGCACAGACAGGCTCTTCTTTGTTCTGTCAATAATGTGCAAAAGCTGGATTTGGCTCCCGATGTTTTAAAGGTGATTTTTCACACCATTCCTCATAGTGTGATTATACCTGATTTAACTTCACAACATTCCATCAGTTACACATATATTCCATCATTTATATCATGAATTTATCGTACATTATTGTCGAACGGAAATTTTCGTTGAAGATTTATAAGGTAAAAGTGCAAGTTTTTTTACCTCTTGACTGGAATAATTGAACAGCCTGTGTCGAGTTCACCCATGTGAATAGCCTTGGAAAAAAACTTTCACTTTTCACTAAAATGTCGCAGAATCATAGCTCTCCCATGCTTATGGCAACCGATTTACTGTCAGATATACCCTCTGATTACATTGGGGTGAAACCCAGCTTTTGTGTGCATGGCAGTTGTCCAGTCGGCATCATCCGTTACTAAACGGATTGGGCTCAGGATTTCACAGCTGAACAAGACATTGTACCATGTGCTCTTGAGAATCTAACTTGTTCATTCTTCTATAAGATATACTGAATGCATTTTTCAGCTCTCGTATACAGATTCCTGCATTCTGTGTGGATCAATCCTGATAAAGACTGATTGTGTGCCGCGATTTTCTGCTCAATGCAATCAGAGGGCGTTATGAGGTTAAAAACTCTGACAATGAGAGAATGCAGCTACCAGGAAAATCTGTGGCATAAATAGCTGTTTTTCCCATTATTCTGTTCAATGCTCAGCATGAATGAGGGAGCATGGTCTCTCCGACTGTAACATTATATTCTGAGGCCCGTATAGCATATGCTCATGTATGCATTTGATCATGGTGGATGTGAATGACTAAATTCTTGAACATTTTCTCTTGACAGAGAACTGTGATGCCAAATCAACTACCTACAAAATGTGCTCATTGTAAAAAGATATGTGCCGAGGGCTCTAAGCTGAAACGTTGTACAAAGTGTTATAAGGTCGGATACTGTGATCAGTAAGTTCTTAGATGAAATGTTATACAAAGTTTTATATGGTTGATACTGTCGTCTGTAAGTTCTCAACTGAAACAACATACAAAGTGTTATAAGTTTTGATACTGTGATCAGTAAGTTCTTAGTCTAAGCTGTAATGCTGTACAAAGTATTATAAGGTCAGCTACTGTGATAGGTAAATTCTTAGCCTTAGCTGTAACTGTACAAATTAAGTGTTACAAGGTCAAATACTGTGATCAGAAAGTTCTTGGTCTATCAGCTGTAATGCTGTACAAAGTGTTTTAAGGTCAGATACTGTGATCAGTAAGTTCTTGGTGTAAGCTGTAATACTGTACAAGGTGTTATAAGGTCAGATACTTTGATCAGTAAGTTCTTAGTTTAAGTTGTAATGCTGTACAAATTGTTATAAGGTCAGATACTGTGATCAGTAAGTTCTTAGTCTAAAGCTGTGATGCCGTACAAAGTGTTTTAAGGTCAGATGCTGTGATCAGTAAGTTCTTGGTGTAAGCTGTAATACTGTACAAGGTGTTATAAGGTCAGATACTTTGATCAGTAAGTTCTTGGTGTAAGCTGTAATACTGTACAAGGTGTTATAAGGTCAGATACTGTGATCAGTAAGTTCTTGGTGTAAGCTGTAATACTGTACAAGGTGTTATAAGGTCAGATACTGTGATCAGTAAGTTCTTAGTCTAAAGCTGTGATGCTGTACAAAGTGTTTTAAGGTCAGATACTGTGATCAGTAAGTTCTTGGTGTAAGCTGTAATACTGTACAAGGTGTTATAAGGTCAGATACTGTGATCAGTAAGTTCTTGATGTAAGCTGTCATACTGTACAAGGTGTTATAAGGTCAGATACTGTGATCAGTAAGTTCTTGGTGTAAGCTGTATTACTGTACAAGGTGTTATAAGGTCAGATACTGTGATCAGTAAGTTCTTGGTGTAAGCTGTCATACTGTACAAGGTGTTATAAGGTCAGATACTGTGATCAGTAAGTTCTTGATGTAAGCTGTAATGCTGTACAAATTGTTATATGGTCAGATACTGTGATCAGCAAGTTCTTGGTGTAAGCTGTAATACTGTACAAGGTGATATAAGGTCAGATACTGTGATCAGTAAGTTCTTGGTGTAAGCTGTAATACTGTACAAGGTGATATAAGGTCAGATACTGTGATCAGTAAGTTCTTGGTGTAAGCTGTCATACTGTACAAGGTGTTATAAGGTCAGATACTGTGATCAGTAAGTTCTTGGTGTAAGCTGTCATACTGTACAAGGTGTTATAAGGTCAGATACTGTGATCAGTAAGTTCTTGGTGTAAGCTGTAATACTGTACAAGGTGATATAAGGTCAGATACTGTGATCAGCAAGTTCTTGGTGTAAGCTGTAATACTGTACAAGGTATTATAAGGTCAGATACTGTGATCAGTAAGTTCTTGATGTAAGCTGTCATACTGTACAAGGTGTTATAAGGTCAGATACTGTGATCAGTAAGTTCTTGGTGTAAGCTGTCATACTGTACAAGGTGTTATAAGGTCAGATACTGTGATCAGTAAGTTCTTGATGTAAGCTGTAATGCTGTACAAATTGTTATATGGTCAGATACTGTGATCAGCAAGTTCTTGGTGTAAGCTGTAATACTGTACAAGGTGATATAAGGTCAGATACTGTGATCAGCAAGTTCTTGATGTAAGCTGTAATACTGTACAAGGTATTATAAGGTCAGATACTGTGATCAGTAAGTTCTTGATGTAAGCTGTCATACTGTACAAGGTGATATAAGGTCAGATACTGTGATCAGTAAGTTCTTGGTGTAAGCTGTAATACTGTACAAGGTGATATAAGGTCAGATACTGTGATCAGCAAGTTCTTGATGTAAGCTGTAATACTGTACAAGGTATTATAAGGTCAGATACTGTGATCAGTAAGTTCTTGATGTAAGCTGTCATACTGTACAAGGTGTTATAAGGTCAGATACTGTGATCAGTAAGTTCTTGGTGTAAGCTGTCATACTGTACAAGGTGTTATAAGGTCAGATACTGTGATCAGTAAGTTCTTGATGTAAGCTGTAATGCTGTACAAATTGTTGTATGGTCAGATACTGTGATCAGCAAGTTCTTGGTGTAAGCTGTAATACTGTACAAGGTGATATAAGGTCAGATACTGTGATCAGCAAGTTCTTGATGTAAGCTGTAATACTGTACAAGGTATTATAAGGTCAGATACTGTGATCAGTAAGTTCTTGATGTAAGCTGTCATACTGTACAAGGTGTTATAAGGTCAGATACTGTGATCAGTAAGTTCTTGATGTAAGCTGTAATACTGTACAAGGAATAAAAAGGTCAGATACTGTGATCAGTAAGTTCTTGATGTAAGCTGTCATACTGTACAAGGTGTTATACGGTCAGATACTGTGATCAGTAAGTTCTTGATGTAAGCTGTAATACTGTACAAGGAATAAAAAGGTCAGATACTGTGATCAGTAAGTTCTTGATGTAAGCTGTAATACTGTACAAGGTGTTATAAGGTCAGATACTGTGATCAGTAAGTTCTTAGTCTAAGCTGTCATACTGTACAAGGTGTTATAAGGTCAGATACTGTGATCAGTAAGTTCTTGGTGTAAGCTGTAATACTGTACAAGGTGTTATAAGGTCAGATACTGTGATCAGTAAGTTCTTGATGTAAGCTGTAATACTGTACAAGGAATAAAAAGGTCAGATACTGTGATCAGTAAGTTCTTGATGTAAGCTGTAATACTGTACAAGGTGTTATAAGGTCAGATACTGTGATCAGTAAGTTCTTAGTCTAAGCTGTCATACTGTACAAGGTGTTGTAAGGTCAGATACTGTGATCAGTAAGTTCTTGGTGTACGTAAGCTGTAATACTGTACAAGGTGTTATAAGGTCAGATACTGTGATCAGTAAGTTCTTGATGTAAGCTGTCATACTGTACAATGTGTTATAAGGTCAGATACTGTGATCAGTAAGTTCTTGATGTAAGCTGTAATACTGTACAAGGAATAAAAAGGTCAGATACTGTGATCAGTAAGTTCTTGATGTAAGCTGTCATACTGTACAAGGTGTTATAAGGTCAGATACTGTGATCAGTAAGTTCTTGATGTAAGCTGTAATACTGTACAAGGAATAAAAAGGTCAGATACTGTGATCAGTAAGTTCTTGATGTAAGCTGTAATACTGTACAAGGTGTTATAAGGTCAGATACTGTGATCAGTAAGTTCTTAGTCTAAGCTGTCATACTGTACAAGGTGTTATAAGGTCAGATACTGTGATCAGTAAGTTCTTGGTGTAAGCTGTATTACTGTACAAGGTGTTATAAGGTCAGATACTGTGATCAGTAAGTTACTGATCAGTAGTTTAATTCTTACACAGATTTGAGTAGATTTTACAGGAGGCCAGGATAAAATAAGATGACCTATCGGGTCTATCTTCACCTCCTCATGTAGTCCTGTTGTATTTTGTAGAACATGTCAGAAGTGTCACTGGCAGCTGCACAAACCTCACTGTAAGAATACACCAGACCCCGTCGGATCTCCATTCATTCTCAGCATTCCAGAATCCAGGGCCACCTTCTCCCGACTCTGTAAGCTCATGGAAGCTTTCGCCAGGTACGTTACTTCTACCCTGTGCATCTGTGGGCGTCAGAACATTTCGGCATTTGACATCTGAGTATTTGGATGCCATGCTTCTTCATGATCTTATCTGTGAATGTTACGAATGCTTTCTGTTTTGTATTTTCAGATATTCAGTCGATGTATTCCAGCCCCCCGTGAAGGCAGAATCTCCCACCAAACTGTCCAGCCACTTGTCAAGCTCAGATCTCAGCAGTAGTAGCCAATCAAGTGGCAGCCTCAGTAGCCTGGACAGTCAATCATCTTTGAGCAGCACATGTACCCTGACGGCGGACAACGACACAGCAGGAATGGCAGAGCTTGAGTCTTCATCTCATGCGGCGGAAGCATGTGGTAGTGCGGACAGTATGGTGACGCATGCTGGTGGTCTGACGAGCACGAACTCTAGTAAATCTCTTTCTGAATTCACTGACACGGGTTACGAGTCCGCCACACCGACTGCAATCAGTAGCGAGGTCAACTCGGAGAATTGCGAAATTTCATCTACAGTGACCTTCACCCAAGAAGGTCAAGGTCAGATGGACGAGATGGAGTATGAACCCAAAGCGGGCCCCAGTCAGGCTTTCTTTATCCCTCCCAGTAGCAAGGACAAAACACCCACCAAGAGCCTCCCAACCAATGCTGTACTGGGGATGCAGCTCGATGAAGGGGAGAGAAATGTGCCACCATTTTACATCAAACCTGTGAATCAGTTTGGGGAGGGTATGACTGGGCCTGATGGGGAAAGACTCGATGATAAAGGTGGGTACTTTCCACAAACCCTTTCAAAGTTCACCCAGGTGCTTGAAAGCCTGGAATGTCCTTCAATTTTATATTACCAATTAACGGGCATCGACAGTGCTTGGAAAGTCCAAATTTGTTTCTCTGGAAATGTCTTTGAGTTTTAGCCTTGATAAACAGGATTCCCTTATTACGCTGTTGGTTATGTTGTATGTCTTTGCTAGCTTCCAAGTATCGACCATACAAGAATTCTCTATGTATGTAATGCTTGAATGATGCTTGAACATCCTGGAAAAAAAGTGGATTTAGGTCCTCGAAAGTCCTGGAAAAAGATTTTTCAAGAAAGGTGAAAACCCTGCCAGGATCCCGATTGTATGGATAACACAACAATCCAAACCTTGAAATATTGTTCTGTTCTGATGCTATGCTCTGGAATGATTGTGGAAGCAGAAGGAAAAATAAATTAAAATAATCCATCTAACTCCAAACCATCTGAAATATTTCATGCAGCAGTGAATGGTCATTTAAGGTAATCATACCTGAAAACTGAAAAATTGTAAAAAAAAAAAATCTTACCACTTTTAACAGGAAGAATCCGCAATATTTCAGCACATGAAATTTCTGCACGTGATGTTTCTCCACGAAATGAAGAGTACGACATTTTGGCATGCAACAATTCGGCACCTTTTTTTTTACAGGCCAAGTTATACTAAAAAAAAAGGTTTTCACATTTTTTTTAACATATAAACAGACAATTTTAATGGTTACCGGGTACCAAGTTGTTAATTTTAGTAAATACCTCCTCAATCAACAAACTGCATACCGGTAGGTGAAAAAGATTCCAAAATGTTGTGGATAATCTTGATCAAACAATCTACAACTTGGTAATCCTCAGATAATAAAATCTTTATTTTTAGCATAATTTGACCTGAAAATAAATGTGCCAAAATGTCATACATATACCCATCACTTGGTACCGAAATGTCATGTGTCGAATCGTCGCTTACCATCACATTTTATCATTAGCATGATAGTTGAAAACGTTCATCCAATTCACTTCAAAGTCTGAAGGCATATTCAGAAATAGTTCTCAGCAGATTGAGTATCAGAATGATTGGATAGTGGCCATCTTGTTTTACAGGAGATATTCCTTTGGATCTGTCCGACAAACCTTACTTATCCATTGACTGGAAAAACAACGAAAGATGCGCCGAGAGGAAAACTCCTTATGTGCTGGTCCAGACTAAACAACTGGTATGTGCTGGATCCAATTGATATATCCGATTAAAAATCTACACAGATTTACCTCCTGTGAACTGAATAAATCTGTGATATTAATAACATTGAATTCAGTTTGCACATCGAGAGAAAAATTGAGTCATTAAACATGTTAAAGTGTAACTGCATGTGGTACTTGTGTAAGTGTATGTCATATTCAACATAACGATGTGAATAATAAAATGTAAGAAAATTTCCCCCCAACATTTCACTCATACATGTAGTCTGTCTCGTAGGATTCAAAGGCAGCTTTCTACGGTGGGAGAGAAATCTGCACTGCCACTTTTGACATCAGAGAGGACATTGACGACGTCATAGTTCGAGCGTCCGGCACAGTCTGCGGGACATCGCGGCAGTGCAGAGAATTTTATAGATTTGCAACAATGTTACATCGACCTGATTATTAGTTCCAAAATAATGTCACAAGTGCCGACATGCTTCTAGCTGTGCTGTGCCCTACAAGAACTGGAATTGTTATTAAAAGTTGTACAACAAGAAACAGGGTAAAAATCTTACAATTTGGAAGATTATCTTTAATGTGACAAAAGTACCACAGTACTGTTTTTTAGAATACCATTTTAGCTAGAAGTATTTGAAATTGATGATTTGGATTGATATAAATGCCCATGGATTTGCCACAAATAATCTGATTTATTATCTCATTGTTTGTTAATCTCTCTATAGGAAGTAGAAGAAGATGACAGTGTACAGTCGGCCTCATTAGAGGGTAAGTCTTAACAATATTCATACATTTAATCACAGAGATCCTCCCCAATACCTTCAAGAATTAAAATGTTGGAAAAAAAATACCCGCATCTCAGGGGACCAGTAAGAATGATTTCTACCTGTCTCCTCCAAACAGTAGCCTGATTGGCAATTAATCTCAATGAAGGATTGGAACATCATTTTGTGTATCGGCCCACCTCAACTCCCTCTCACGAGTACTGTTCGTGATCTAATACAATAATGGAATGTGTTGAAATACGCTCAGTTTTAATGATATAAGCACGTAGAATACTCGATAATGCAACTTCTCTCTCCCTTCTTGTTTGCTTGAGGTTAGAGCGTCCGCCTCGTAAGCAGTAGTTACTGGGTTTAATCCCAGGCCAGGTCATACCAAAGTCTTGAAAAATGGAACTTGTTGCTTTCTTGCTATGCTCAGCATTAAGAGGATAGAACAAGGACTGGTTTACTCAGTGTCAGTATTATGTGACTGAGTGGGGTGTCCTGTCTGATTATGGCATAATATTTCAGTGGGACAGCACTGTAAAATGGCAGAATCTGCTCTGTTACAAGTAGGTACCCCAGCCCTTCCCCTCCCTTCCCTTAACCATCGTGATATAGCTGAAAAAATGTTGAAAGCTACGTTAACCACTATTCATCAGTGAGATGCCACTGGTATGGTAGATAATGAGTTATGTTACATCAGGAATACTCGTAGTGGCGGAATCTGGTACACTCACTGATAGGAGAATACTCGTAGTGACAGAATCTGGTACATCCATTGATAGAAGAATACTCGTAGTGACAGAATCTGGTACACCCACTGATAGGAGAATACTCATAGTGGTAGAATCTGGTACACCCACTGATACAAGAATATTTGTAGTGACAGAATCAGGTACACCCACTGATACGAGAATATTCGTAGTGGCAGAATCTGGTATACCCACTGATACGAGAATACTTGTAGTGGCAGAATCTGATATACCCATTGATACAAGAATACTTGTAGTGGTAGAATCTGGTATACCGATTGATACAAAAATACTTGTAGTGGCAGAATCTGGTATACCCATTGATACAAGAATACTTGTAGTGGCAGAATCTGGTATACCCATTGATACAAGAATACTTGTAGTGATAGAATCTGGTATACCCACTGATACGAGAATACTTGTAGTGGCAGAATCTGATATACCCATTGATACAATAATACTTGTAGTGGTAGAATCTGGTATACCGATTGATACAAAAATACTTGTAGTGGCAGAATCTGGTATACCCATTGATACAAGAATACTTGTAGTGACAGAATCTGGTATACCCATTGATACAAGAATACTTGTAGTGACAGAATCTGGTATACCCACTGATACGAGAATACTTGTAGTGGCAGAATTTGATATACCCATTGATACAAGAATACTTGTAGTGGCAGAATCTGGTATACCCATTGATACAAGAATACTTGTAGTGGTAGAGTCTGGTATACCGATTGATACAAAAATACTTGTAGTGGCAGAATCTGGTATACCCATTGATACAAGAATACTTGTAGTGGTAGAATCTGGAATACCCATTGATACAAGAATACTTGTAGTGGTAGAATCTGGTATACCCACTGATATGAGAATACTTGTAGTCACGGTGGCAGAATCTGGTATACCCACTGATACAAGAATACTTGTAGTGGCAGAATCAGGTACACCCACTGATATGAGAATATTCGTAGTGGCATAATCTGGTATACCCACTGATACGAGAATACTTGTAGTGGCATGCAGAATCTGGTATAC
>JAVTVY010051365.1:0-25206 GCA_036873755.1 Hanleya hanleyi | reverse complement strand
AATGGCTGTGGAATACTTTGTGATTGATTCATGTTTGTGCATTACTACCAAATGATACCTCGATCGGCAGATTTTGTTTCCCTGCACTACTTTGTATTGCAAACAAGGGAGTCTGTTGATGAAGAAAATAAATTTTTTCCCCGGAGAACAAGGACAGAATAGTCTCACACCTTTCCTAAATAACATACAAGTGCGATAGATAACTGCCATCAATAGCTTAGTTGTGGCTGGCTTTCGTTCAAGCCATTCAAACAAACAATAACTTACCTTCAAATTTATTGCTCTGATTTGAATATCCCAAAGAACAGGAGATTGTTTACCTAGCCTCATTAGGCCAGAGAAATTTTCTCTCGTTCTCCAAAACGAAGAAGAATAGGAATCTGACACATTGTGACTTTGTGTCCTATTGTGGTCATTGTGGGGTGTATTACCATAACCTCCATAAAGTCAGAGGATCATGGGTAAACTCATATGACATCCATGTGGGATACCAGAAAAGTGATGGCTTGGTCTTTTTAAGTATCTCTGTTCGACCCTAGGGGTCAAATATTGGTAGATACTTCATGTAGGTAGCTATTGTCTGAATCTTTGTACCTCAGACAATAGCTGGTAGGCTCAATTCTAGACACATTGTCCCCAGACTTGGCTAGTTTATGCATTGTTTCGTGATCCTTACAGGGCGTATGAACCCAAATATTGTGTCAAATAGATATATATAGGGATGCTGAAGAAATTTACCGTCTTTTCGTTTTGCTAAACACAGTACAAGGTGGATTTCTTAATCCACAAGAAGAGTTCTGAAGCTTCTTATTTATATGTCCATGTTTCTGTGTTTATAATGTTCGTTTATGGTTTCAGGTCTGATATGTCCAAGTTACATTTGCAATTATCTGATTTTATGCATGTGGTCGTTAATTTTCCAGTGGCACTACTTTCCTGCTCCAAATATGTCGTCTGCTAATCCACAGATTTTAAGAGACTGGGGTTGATTGATTTAGTGGGGCTAATTCATTCTAATTAGAAAGCTTTCTCAGGCAGTAATTTAGTATTAAATAAAAATGGTATCAGTCTAATTCATTTTAGAAAACAATTGGAAATTTCACTTTGCCATTTTCATGAAATATGTGTTGAGTTTACAGTTGGGAATTTTCGCCATCAAGGGTTACCCATCAAGACCCTCTCAATATTTTCTTATGGTAAGTTTCTAAAATCCAGTGGTCAAATCATTTACATAATAATTTCCTTGTATTCGGAAATATTTTCTGTTCATTCTGCTTCCGAAATATTCATGGAATGTTGCAGGCGTTGTCCTGATCTGCTTATTACATTCACCAATCTCTGTGACAGGGGAGATAACCTGGACCTCATAGATCTGCGTTTATAGTATACAGAGGCTTTATTTCTGAATGATACATTGAATAAATTCAACGTTTACTTATATTATCCGAATAAATGTATGAAACAGCTAAAAGATTTATTATTTATAAATCTATCCAACTTGATAACGAAAGTAGATTGTATACTTACAACAACAGTAAATTGTATTACTGTACAACAACAGCAAAATGTGTCCTCGCCCGCCGATAAGTGAAAGCTATAATGATGAATAATGTGAAAACAGTACAGCATTCTTTTTGAAATCTTCACAAAAGTCCCAGCGAACAAAAATAAAAAAAAACACGGACAAAAGCCCCAATGGCCCAAATCCCCATCCGACATTGAGTTTCAGGCCAGGTCTATGAGATCACAACTTTACAGATTTTTTTCCACAGTTATGTGGATACGTTGTCACTTTTTATACCCGCTCCCCCTACCTTGAAGGGAGGTATACTGGGTTCCGCTTGTCCGTCCATTTTTGTGTTCGTCCATGTGTCCGTCCGAAATTTGTTTCCGGGCAATGACTTGAGAACGACTCGTCAGATTGATCTCAAATTTTGATATGCATATATACCATGCCATGAGGTGTCGTTTGGAATTGCATTTCATCCACGCACTACAGGTAGCGCCACCTGGTGACAAAATCTGATAGACGTTTCCAGGTAATAACTTGAGAACCACGTATCGGATTTTTATCAAATTTGGTATGCATATAACATATATCAAATTTGGTATGTGCGTACCTCACCTCAAATTCTGCCTTGCGATTGTTCTTCGCGCCGATCAGCCTATAGGTGGCGCCACCTGGGGGAAAAGTTAAAATTTCCGTGCAATTACAAGCGTCTAGTCCGTCATTCATAATCCAGCCGTCGTCCATTAGAGAATATCCGCGTCCATAATCCAAAGACCTATTCCATTTCCATATAACAGTATTAGCACCAAATTCAAAAAGACAAAAGTATACATAAACATAGGCTTGTTTCCTGCAAGAGAGAAGCGGTCAACAATTTTCAATGATGCCGGCAAGACATCATGATGTTCCAAAATATCATATCCGTATCGCTGATCAGTATTCTTAATCCATAATATTCGTTATAGAGTCGTCATCTAAAAATGATGTACCTCAGTCACGCTTTGATTGTGACTGTTCATATGAGTACCATGGGGATCTTGAAGTACATGGGCTCATACGGCCCCTAGCCCCGGGTTAAGCGGAATTAGACACATGTTACGAAACGTAGCGCCATAGATCTTGCACGCTACGTTCGTATTTTGCTATCAGCATGCGATATGTATCGCCAAATTTGAGAAACTTTGAGTGGAGGCGCTTGGTGGAATAGCCCTGTTTAATAAGTTTCTGCAACAATGTTTTGTGACGTTGATTAAAATCATCACATTTAACACAGGATCTAGCAAATGCTACTAAGCGAGATATGTATACGCCATATGCAGGTCCCACTGGAATATTACTATCCAGAAAGGGATAGTTTACGATGTCGAAATTGTAATCATCTCTTTTGTCATAAAGTCGACGAGAGAGAATACCCGCTTCATTTTCGTAGAGATCTAAATAAGATGTGCCTGTAGGGCTATCTGTAGTTTCCTTCAAATCCAGTGAAGGTGGATATATATCCTTCACTGCGTCATTTTGAAAAACTACATATATTCGTTTCAAATTCGGTGTTGGTACTTTGCCTCAAGATCTCGCTTGGGATTGTTTTTCATGACGATCCACCTATAGGTGACACCACCTGTGAGCCAAGTTAAACTTAGTTTTCGCACAATAACTTCTGAAAATCTGACCAGATTAGGACAAATTCGGTAATTGTGGGTACCTTGCAACTGGATGTCCCTCGGGATTGCTCTCCATGCCAGGTACTGAACGTTACGGTTCCAAGACAAATCAATTGTATCAACGTTGGTGGACTTCAACTGCTCAGGTTTTCATCTTCAGAAAAGTGCCTGTGAAGCTAGATATTGATTTTATTAAGACCGATGGTTCAATTGGTGGTTCATACAAAAGTGTATACAAATGCCATAACTCTATACAATGCATCCAAATTCCTACACCCACAAAAATGTCTTAGTCTGGACTGTTGAGGGGCTGAGGGATTGTAGCGCCTCTGGTTCCTCATGTTCAAAATGGTAGTTGCATAATGCTATGAGTAATCAATATTATAACTTGTAAAGTCCTATGAATATTCCATTATGGCTGTGTGAATATGTCGGCATATATTTATGCTCACAGTTGGAAAAAATCACAAAATTTCAATTGCTTTGAGCAATTCCCTGAATTTAGACTTCAACTCCAATACACTTCTATCTTCCTAGCTTGATCAAAATCTTTCTGTAATACCTATAATTCAATTCAATTCTATTTGCACTTTACCTCCAATATGGTCAGTGTAAAAAAAAACAATAAACAAAATAAATTAACATTATAAACGCATTTGTACTACATAGGTAGACGTATATATGATAGGCAGTCTCAGCTATTAGGCAATAGCATGCTTGATGTAATTATACAGAGAATGACAATTACTTTGCCCTCAGTATTTTTCTTTTACCCAGCTCAAAACATATATATATATATAACACGAAGAGCCATCAAAGTGCTATTTGGATCAAGTATGAATTGAAATAATTCGGAGGTCGGAACAACCTGAGTATTAATATCTTGGAAATGCCTCGTTCGCTCTTGAGTATATAAAGGACATACAAGAAGAAAATGGTTCTCATCTTCAACAAGGCCTAAATTACAAACCTTGCATAGTCTTTCGGTAGCAGGATTAGATTTATTTTTATTTTTGTATCTACCCACTTCACATTCAAGATAGCGAGTACTCAATTTCATATACGTTAATTGTTTGCAGGTAGGGAGAGAACGCAATTTTTGACTTAATTTTGTTACAAGTTCGTAATTTCGCATCAGTTGGAGTAGTAATTCTACGAAAAATATACATCAAAGGCAGATGTCAACATCTCTTTAACCTCTAGAATAGCAGAATTCGAGTGAATTATATGACTCATCTGATATTGTTGGGGGAGAGGGAGACTCGGTGAGCTTGCTTATATATTGATGGGGCTGGTGACCTATGACTTTTTCATAGGGCCTACTAATCAGTCTGGGACATGTACAAATACGTGCTGATAGTTTAGTTCAGCTGAACTCAGCCCTGCTGTGAGCAATTCATCACAGTTTGTTTATTAGTCTGTTCCAGTCATATCAAATCAGACTATTTCTGCATGCAGGTCTTGTTAGACATAGATACATATAATAGCCTATAGGCTCTAGTTTCTTCATATTTTTGTCTCTCTGCATATAAAAGTGGACAGTAATTATAGTAGTTCACATCAGATAATTATTCAATAATTTATTATACAGTTTTTGCGAAGTAAATTGCATAATTTTATGCCTTCTGGGAAAATAGCTTTAGTGTGACGTTATCATGACGACCATCTTTGGTTATTATGCCCCCCCCCCTCTAACTAGAGGGGGGGCATATAGCGATCGCTTTGTCCGTCCGTCCGTCTGTCCGTCTGTCTGTCTGTCCGTCTGTCCGTCCGAATTTCTTGTCCGAGCAATATCTCGGTTAATATTTGATGGACAGGATTGAAACTTGCATGGAATGTGGCTAGTGCCTCGTAGATGTGCAGCGTTGAGTTTTTTCCGAGTTCCGGTATAATTTTCAAGAGTTATGGCCCTTTTTCTGAAATCTCTGTGAATGGGACTTGTCCGGGCTGGATCTTGGTTAATATTGTATGGACAAGTATGAAATTTGCATGATATGTGGTCAGTGCCCCACAGTTGTGCAGCGTAAAGTTTCTTCACGTTTCGCTTATATTTTCAAGAGTTATGGCCCTTTGTTCCTGAATTCTTCGTGAATTGGGACTTGTCCGGGCTGGATCTCGGTTAATATTGTATGGACAATTATGAAATTTGCAGGATATGTTGTCAGTGCCCTGTAGTTGTGCAGCGTGAAGTTTCTCCGTGTTTCACATATATTTTCAAGAGTTATGGCCCTTTTTTCTTCAAATTTGTGTGAATTGGGACTTGTCCGGGCTGGATCTCGGTTAATATTGTATGGGCAATCATGAAATGTGCAGGATATGTGGCCAGTGCCCTGTAGTTGTGCAGCGTGAAGTTTCTCCACATTTCGCGTATATTTTCAACAGTTATGGCCCTTTTTTCTTCAAATCTTTGAGACTTGTAGGGCTGGATCTCGGTTAATATTGTATGGACAAGCATGAAATTTGCATGATATGTGGTCAGTGACCCATTGGTGTGCAGCGTGAAGTTTCTCTGCTTTCGGTTATATTTTCAAGAGTTATGGCCCTTTGTTTATCAAAATTAAAGTGAATGGGATATATTCATTTGTCCAGGCTGGATCTCAGCCCATAACCGATTTGGACCAGAAAAATGGCTATAGTATATATTATCCTACATTCCAAAGCAGACAACATAGGTCCTGAAGTTAAAGTATGAAGTTGCCCCAAAAAGAGTGAATTGGGTGCAAAATTCAAAGTTCACTGATCGCTTCATAATTTCACCACAATATACTCCCAAGGAATGTAGGTCTCATAACCAGGTCACATTTTCGGATTTGGCGAAAGATCTTGCATCGAAACATCGTATTATCACTTGTTGGTTGATACTTGGAATATGTATTATGTGAGGCATGGCCAAAAAAGTGACAGAAACAGAATTTTTATAATTATCCAAATTAGGCCTCCACCAACCAATAAACAACAGAACAATGGCGGGGCAGTGTCGGATTAAAGCGGAAGGGGGGGGGGGCATACAATTGAGCAATCTCTGATTGCTTCCTTCCTGCGTTATACTTTCCGGTAGACCTTAACACAAGGGTTTAGTGTGGTTAGTTTCAGCTCCTTAGTCTCATGGAGTGGGGTGAAGGGTACAACCCAAATCGCCAAGGCCAGGTAGAGTTTGAGGGCGAATGAGATGCATGCTGCTCTGTCTGTATGCTTCTTCTTTGTATACTTTCAGCTCTGTGCAGTAAGCGACTCCAAAGTAATTGAAACGAAATATCAGAGCGTCCTTACTGTTCTTGATAACTGGAAATCTCATACCATGAGGGATATCGCTAACGGTCGTGACTGTCTTCTGAAACAGACCAGAGCAGAAATGGTGAAGCTTCAGTCGCTGGTTACACAGATGAATGCTGATGTGCAAACAACAACAGAAAGTCTTGGGAACGAAGATGCTGTAACATTTCTGATGGTAAGAGATATTATTTGTATCTTAGATAACGCCAACCGTCATATGTGAAAAGAAGTTGCTGCAGTTAGTGGATTATATATATACCCTTTGTGAATGTTGAAAGTTTCATTTGAACAAATCCATGTTTTGTTTAGAAGGAGAGGTAATATGAATGGGTTGACTCATCTCTTCACGGTGAAAATTCAAAATAGGGACATTCATTGTTTTCTCCCTCAAAATAATAGTTGTTCGTGTAAACCCAAGAAAATTATATTTATATTCACAAACACAACACACTGAAGGAAAAATCCATCCAAAGCAAACAGCTATTTTCTTTGGGAAAGATGGGTGATAGGGATTTTACGATGATATGCAGGCTGTTTCGTTGTATTTAGCTAATATTTATATTATTCAATTTCGCATGCAACCCTATAGCCAAGGAGGGGATACTTCGAATTTCGTTGGAGTGTAGATTTTTTGTCCCCCGCGATCAGAAAGTTAATACTAATGCGTGACTATAACTTACCAACTTTTCGATATTTACTTCATCAAGCCTAATGCCGGTTCCTTGACACAAAACGGACTTGAGATATGCTACCTCCTTGTATATTGTTAACTGTATTATATTTAATTCCGATGTCATTATTTCTAGGATTGTCCAACAAAAATACCCCAAGTATGTGCATTATACTCTCATGTGCATTATTTCTCTCTTGTTGCAGGTTGCTGAGGAAATAATGAAGAGGTATTTATATAATTTTCCCAAGTCAGCTTGCACTGATGACACACAGAGGTATCACTCTTCCTATACAATCTTGGATAATCTTGCTGGAATCATTGAAAATTATCTCCTACTTGAACCGAAATAGTATTTACGGGAATAAATCCTGACGGGGGTGAGGGTGATCTATCCTAAACGAAGAAAATATAAAAATTGTACATCTAAGAAATATACTTTAAGTGAAGTAAAACATATTGGCATTGCATATAAAATATTTGAAGTACTGCAATGTCTTTACCCGGCTCAGAGGATTAGTAGATTACACTAGTCATATACTCACTGGTTTATTATTCTTTATTTTCCTGACATGACTAACTCATGAAGAACCTATTGTGCTATGATTGTTTTGTGACCTTGTTTGCTTGTTAATCATTTGTATAAATACCATCAACTGTACTATGTAGTTCATGTAAAACAAGTTTAGTTTTCAAGAACTTTATATTTAAGCTTTGAATCAAATAGCGAGAAGGATTGGTGCGTTTAAATATTGATGGTAATTTCATTCTCATGGTCCTGTTGTTATGATGTCATGGTAAGCACGGATAGATCGATAAAAGGTTATATATAGTTTTACCTGTTGGTTCCTTGTCTGGTGGTGAACATAAGATGTTTTAGTAAATAATATCCTGGAAGGGAATTCGGATTAATTTTTTGTGCCACAAGATATTTGGGGTCAGAAGGTAGCAAGCGTATGGATTCAGCAAGACTTACAGGAAAGTAAATACAGGCTATGTTTGGTCAAACTTTCTGGTTTGGCAGTAGCCTAATGGTGATGACCTTTGTAGTGATAGTAACGAAATGGATGAATGATGTAGGTTTTTTCACAGATCATGTTCACGATCGATATGGAATATATCATTGAGTTCCGAGAAATTTGAAAGTTTGCTCTCTTCTCCGGATAAGATCAGATAAATGTTACTGACCAAGATACAGTCTTTCCAGATCAGCAATCCAGTCAACATAAACAGTGAAACAAAAGTATGTTCCCCCCAAAGCAATGGAACAGTTGTGCTCTAATGAGCATGTGCAAACTGGAACTAGGTCGGATTTTGAAAATTACACAAACAGATTCAACCATGGCAAATGTTCATTTCATCACACATTCTAACATATGTTCCTTGGGTGTCTCGACGACCAGTAATCGTTAAAATCGCGTGTAACCACCACGACACTGTACCACATTCCGACAACGAGCTCGCGTCGTGTCGATTAGGCGTGTGATTCGATTTTGCGGGATGGCTACCCACTCTTCCTGAAGCAGGCGTCTCACATCATTAATACCTGACTCCATCCCAACTCGATGATAGATCGCTCCCTTCAACTGATCACACAGATGTTCGATGGGGTTGAGACCTGGAAAACTGGCGGACAACTGCATCCGCTCAATGCCTTCAGTTTGGAAAAAGTCATTTACAAGCCTTGAATGTGTTTTATCTCTAACCGATATGCACCGATTTTGTGTTCACATGAAACGCTTCTCGTTTTTCTTCTATTGGTCAATATTCCAATACACATGTAGCTTGGTCTACAGAATATGATAATCACTTAATGAGTTTCGATGTCTTCAAGTCGACGTTTAACATTGTCCAGATCAAGTTTCAAAATATTACCTTGTTTATGAAATAAAAGTAACCAAATTCACGGGAGTTCAACGGCTAAGTGCTGTCCAGTTGTTACAGGTCAATGTATTAGAATATACCTCAAACATAGAGCCCGGGAGCTCTGATTTCCCAATGTGTGTCAAAAACTGGAGCAGACGCCTCAATATATCAAAATACAGTGGGAGTCTACCCAATTCGTTACCTTCGTTGTTTCATAACTCTTTTTAAATTGCAGGTGCAGATATTCAAACCTATCCGAGACTGAATGAGTTCTCCAAACCTCAAAAGCGTTCAGTGGTCCTGGTACTATGATAGATGGAAACATCTTTTTCGAATAATTTATCAAGTCGTTATTAAGTGATTGTTTCAGTTTAAAATATGGCTTTAGACCTTTATTTCGCAACTTTCCAATGGCCGGGGGAAAATGATTTGAAATAGTTTTATCGATGTTTGCTTGAAATTTGATGATGATCGTGTCTTATGAATAAGGCATTTCCGTCGTGGTGTTTTAATGAACGATGATAACCGATTGAAATTCGGATCTGATGCAATATATTCAACAATATTTATAAGCAAAAAGAATCAGCTTATCAGGTTTTCAATGTTAGGGTTGGTATAATTATGATCCTCTTGTTCACAATCCCGTTACCCTCGTGTATATGTTTAACTTATTTTAACATCACATCATTTTCCTGTATTACATGACAGTTTATTCATCATTCTATATATCATTTCTGTTCCCAAATGACATTAAATGGTATATGACGAATACATATAGGGAAGGGCGTATAGTTCCAGCAACGTTTAGAGAAACCCACGTTAGCCCAAACGTCGTTGTATGTGATGTTTGGTGGCGTCATTGTTCTTGACACTTTGGCGATAGTGAGTTTAGATGCTTTGAGTTTTTCTTGTGCAATGAAGGTACATTAACGGCTTTATACATGAAGGGGAGTTGCCAAGCTCGGTTGGGTCTATTTGTGGAATGAAAGATAGGTTTATGGATAATCCCGCCTTTACTCGCAAAAACATAACACATCCATGGTCTCCAGTCTGCTTACCATTATGCAAGGTGAAGAACTAAGCGTCTGTATAAGGTAAAGAACTAGGCATCTGTATATCGGATGCTAATGTTGATGGATTTCCTTTCAATCCATTATGATTTAACCATAATTCATCATCATAGGTCCTAACATTTCAAGAACATTGCCAACAGTTTGGAAAAAGTAAATACTGTACTGATGTCAATGTGTGTTTTCGACATTAGTTTAATGCAAATGGAGCCCGTGTTTATATAACAATGGAACAATATCCCGACTTGAGTTCAATTACTTAAGATACTTACTTGTACCTTTAGCTAGGATTCGGCCCCAATCAGTTGTAGTTTAAGGAGCAAAATTAAATATCATGTATGAAATAAATGTTCCATTTAACATGTATTATCTTGTCTTATGGTATGGTTACTTTCAGGTGCTGTCTTAGGGCTCTTGAACAGCTTCTTGAGGTAATGGGTTTGTGCAAAATTGTTGGTTTCGAGAAGGAAACACCTTTTTCACTCTGTAATCGTATACAGCCAGTACAACGCGGTTTTGGGTAACAACTTGTTATTGACACAACATTTTTGTCTTCGTTCTCAACTGGCTTCATATGTTTCATCTCGAAATAGACGATTTCACACAGAACCACTACTTCATAAAGATGCTGTTCTCCAAAAATCCTAAGATCCATTGACTGAAAATTCCTCAGAGGAAACGACAAGATAATGTAATGCAAGCCAACTGGACAGTTTCTTTCGTACGTACTACTAAATTTTGGTACTCCAAACCACATTTCATAGGGGTCAACACCGCAATAAAATGCGCCATGTCCTTTATCTGATAACGACTGGACATACCAAAACTAGGTCTATCTTGGTGTGTCCTAGATGGATACCCAATTTTACATTGAATTAAATATCAATCTTGTCATTTCTCGTGTTAGTCTTGACGAACGAATCGAAGAAAAGGTGACGACCCTGAAATTGTTCAAGTCCCAACATGAGGATATAAGAAGACACCACGAAGAGCAGCCAATCAGACAGACTGATGTACATTTGGCAAATGCAGGGCTTCTTAAGAAAGATGGTTCATTGGAGTATCGGTTTGGCGAACAAACCCTGCTATGTAAGTCGTGTTCAGACCACCGAAAATTCAATCCAATTAATCGAGACACGTTCTCGATGCCTTCGAAATCGATCGCGAAACTCGGCTGAAATTAGGAGTGCAGAACCGGAATCCCTGACGTCATCTCTGGTTTCCTTCTGATTCTATCTCGATAGAAATGTCTCGGTTTTCGAGATGGATAAGTATTTAATCGGTAATCTCGAATGGGGTCCCCGTTTCTATGCGTCTGTGTCTTGTTGTCTGTGTCTTGTTCGGGCGATGAGAGTGTTGTGCGGGTACCATAGTTTCGGGTCGCTCGAACATCGCGGCCCAAAATAGAATCCCGACAACAGATTTTTTTAAACCATTTTTCTCATATTATAAAGTATATCCATGTCTAAACGTTTGCCTACATTCAGCTGAAAGATAACTTTCAGTTACTAGTCCATAAGCCAGACCCCAACATTTCATCAATTGGTACCACCTGGGGTGGCAAATTTTCATTATGTTTTTTCGAAAGTCCTATATCCTTAGTTGAAAAAAAACTTTGAAAGCAATCCGGGACTCATAGCTTAATGGTAGTAATCACCTCTTAAATATGGACACCCGAGTCCAATCTGAGGGATCAGCTTTTGGGGTAGGGGAAATATAAAGTTGAATAACCTTGCAAGTAATGGTGATATAGTGACATTTGACCACTCATGTTGGTAATCCGATCCTCTATATGTTGGTATCTGTTATATGCTAATATGTCTATTATCTAGGTCACTAGAGGTCAAAAGATCACAAAATCTGACACCTGTCTAAAACATGACCACCTGTAGGAAAACTCGCTGCAGATACCATACCAATGGGACTTTCTTAACCTAAATGGGTTCAAATGGAAGCCAAGAAGTACCCAAGTCGATTATAAGTCTACAAATGTGGAATTTATTAATATTTAAACTGTGGTACAGAACTGTTTTTGACGCATTTTTAAAAATGGTCTTTTTGCGCTAAAAACAGGCAAAATTGTATGAAGTTGGACAGCTTGAAATTAGTTGCATATTTTGACAAATAACCACTCCAAATGCTGTCGGCCATGTCCTAGATCTATTCAAGGGTTTCGTTAAGGTACATTGGTATGTAATTAGGTCACACAAGAGGTCACAGGGAGGTCAAGTGAGGTCAATGAAAAGAGCTTTATATACTAAGATACAAATGGACAGGCGTTTCTGTTTTGGTACCATGAGCCGGGATGTTCTGTCTTCTGATAACCCAAGTTGGTTCAGTACGAAACTGAGCATGAAAGAAAATATGGCTGACTTGTAAATGCCAAACTACAGAAGTGGCATGCAAAGTGACATGCGACTTATTATCTCGGGGCCCGACTCGTTGTCGCGGGGATTTCCGTGATATTATCTCGGGACCCGATATAATTATCTCGTCCCCGACTCATCCCGGGGATTTCCGTGATGTTATCTCGGGCCCCGGCGTAATTATCTCGGGGCCCGACTTATTATCTCGGGATCCCGACATAATTTTCTCGGGCCACGACATATTATCTTCGGGCCCGAGATATTTGACCAATAGAATTGCAGTTTATATGTTGAGGTTTGGGTTGTATTTCAGAATGGCTGCTAACAAACGCTTAGCTTGGCACTAGATTTACCATGTACATCCATGTACAAAATGCAAACTGCCCAATAGAGAATAGCACTGCGAATAAAGTTTCGTAGTTTGTTCAATCTCACATCAAGGAGACTATGCACAGTTGAGACAATATATAGTTTCTTTGTGTCCTCGTGGATGTATGGACACGTGTTTGTGAACTTAAAGTATGTTTCTCGTCCCCTTTCTCATCTTTAACCCGATCGTGTCCGGCAACATATGCCTGTTCTGCGACCAGACACTTATATGTGATTGTACCGAGCATGCGTACACCCAGATAATACATTTAATTCTATTTTCAATTCCTGACTTATGTCTGTATAATTCCTGGAATCATATGACATAACATATTGGTGGAGTAAACCCATTGGGAAATTTCTGACGTCAAGACGAATTAATAACTTACACATGATTAACGTGAACGATTTTTATAGGGACAGTTTCATCAGTTTAACATTGTAGAAAATTTCTATGTTGCCTTTCCAACAGATACAGAGATTATTGCTGAAAGGAAATAGGCGTATATGGTTTTAATTCCGAAATAAGGCGGTATAGATCGGCATTGGGGACACAATCCTGACTATAAATCATTTGTAATTATACCTTAATATAATTACTATATGGCCCCCAACAATTCTTTTATTTGAAGGTTATCTTCCATATAAAGCTCACGGTCATTTTGGGTTCAACTTCATGTGATAACTTCAAGATTATTCTCAATTTCAGGACATTCCGGGCCCTAGCTGAAATCAGTTGTTCCACAGATTAGTTTAACATAAACTAAGATAAATGTAATTCCGATATCCGATAACTCGGAGTTACATCAGACAAGGCGCCAGTTCCGACCCACCAAGTGAAATTTTCATCTGTTTTAAAAAGAAATGGTTTGATTGGCAAATAATTATCAGGGTCGCAGTACAATTGTCAACGACTTTGTTATTAAGAAAGTGACTTATCTGGGGATGAACGGAGCTGTAGGGAATATAAGATTGCATTTCTTCATGAGAGGTGTCAGTTCCGACTCACTGTCGCAAGTTCCGATCCAGTTTGGTTTTGACATTGACCTTTGACCCATATATATACAAATGTAATCGTCAACGTCATGATCACTTTTCCTCCAAAATAGGGTCCTACTTTGATATTTCGTTGTGGGTGTCTTCATCTCATAAGTTAACATTTGGCATTAAAGGATTGGGGGCGGGGGGGGGGTGTGATAGTGACATGGTCGAGCTGATCATATTGTCAAGATAGACAGGACATTGAAATATCTCCGATGGCTTATAAGCGTATACTCACTCGAAGAACCTTAAATCGCTGATACTTTTATTTATTTTATCTCTGAATAGCAGATTAAAGAAAAGCATTGCTGATCAGCGCTCAAGTTACGAATTTACGTCTTACGTTCACAAGACTTTTTCAGACCATGGTATACGACTCAGCTTGACCGTCTAAGGATGATGGTGGTTCGGAACTGGCTCCGTCAGTTCATGTTAACGATGGGGCGGGTAGCTTTTAGAGTGACACTAGATGGAATTAATTTATGACAGATACGCAGTACCATACGACAATTATATTTGAGAAATAAAACACCAAACTTTGATCGGAAGCGCTGACAGACAACATTGATTTACCATGACGGTGGATCATGGCGTTTGTACTTGGACCGATGTAGTGTATATGGGGTGGGTCTGCAAAGCTATGTCCTAACAAAAACCAATGAATGCATAACATAATTTGATTGGAGGGTTGATCATCTTGTTCGAATGCACCGAATGCTTTAAGATTTCGCGTGATCTTGGTTGTGACAAGGAGCAATGTTCTGGGTACTGAATTGAAACTGGGTCGGAACTGGTGACGTAACTGTAGCATAGAAGGGCAAAACCGACACTGAAAACTGTTTTGCAACACGCCCTGCCGACAGAAACCGGAACTAGGTGGATATAACTCTCGGCTGCAAAAAAAGTCTTCTCTTTGCATGAATGTACGGTAACTTCCGGAGGTCAATACTGTAATGTCCAAGTCCGCATACTACGGGCTACTGTTATGGTTTTGTAACAACCATACAACTACTCTACTAAACAGTAGCTTCGGATTCAGTTGTTTGTCTTATTGATCATCGCTCACTTCACGACATTATACATGCTATACATTTGCTAGAGGTCATTCTTACCTCTAATACTCTCCAATCAATTCACTGTTAATTCACCTACGCATTTCATTAAATGTCAGGACAAGTCGGAGCTTGTTCGCAGATTTCCTGTGACATCATCAATTCGGGGACCAACAACTCCCAACATGCTTTGGGAGAAGGGCGTGTGTATGGCAATGAATGTATTATGAGCTATGCTTAATAGACACTTTTGTATTATAATGGCCTGTATCATGGTGTAATACCGCTCACACAATGTAACAAGAAAACTTATTGATGCAGATGCATCAATGCCGGCGGAAACGTGTGTAGCTTATAATCTGCGTTTTACAAGCCGGTTACGTGTGCAACTGGTGAATACAAGTGACGATGCACCATTATGGTTTAAAACAAGCGCTGAATGAGCGCAAAGACCTCCGTCGAGGCAACAGGGTCAGTAGGGGAATAGTACATCACTGAATAACATAGGGCCGGATGCCAAGCTCAATTTTGCATGTGTTGACGTTAACTTCACCAATGGTAATTAATCGTGAGATTGAGGGTTCCCGACTAGCATGTCCAGCTAAGGATATGGAAGTCACATTCCCCGCAAATAATATTTCTTTGATTTCACGTGCTTGAAATATTGGGATATGGAATAGAGTATATTGATGGAAAACCTGGAATACTGCACAGGCCAGAATTGCCAGACATAATGGTACATTGGCCTTAAAGTTCTTAAAGGCGCTACGTCATCTCCAGGTCAAACGGCTCTATTCATCAATGCTTTAATCAGTCATGTGGTACTGGATATTGATGGAAGGCCTCAGTAGCAGCGTTCAAGCTGTTTGATAAAGACAGTACTATATACACGTAGATTTATTGGGATAATCCTCCGTCTTTAACGTTTCGTATATGAGTGGATATTTAGCCAAACTGGAGAGCACGAGGTAAACATCAGAATGGTCAGTGGTTGGTTACCTAATTACGTATCTTTGTCTGTGATAATCAAATACAAGGCTTAGGTACGTCCGATCTCGTTAATGTCGAAAAGAATGGCAGGATTTACCCGTTATTGGCGTACATGGTACGGGGGCTGAGGTTAGATTTCCTTTTATAATTGGCGCGGTCTTCTTGAGCTACAGTCTTCAAGGTGTCATTCTGTAAAACCGATTTATAGTTTACAATTTCACGATTCCATTTTTTTTATCAAACCAAACTCTATTATGCTAAACTCGCACAAAATAAGCTGTTTTTGTCGTACCATTGTGGAAAAATCACAATAATTCATCAGAAGGTCTAAAGAGATCGTGCTGGAATATCGACGAATGTGAGGATCATTCAATTAAATACTATTCGGGCTCTGGAAATGGCTGCTTGTTTAATACATCGAGAACTTGCTTGAGGAATTCGAAAATTGTTGTATTTAGCTTGCATAACATGGAAACAAATCATCAAAATCAGCGATCAGCGAATCTCAGTAAAATTTCTCAATCTCTATGGTAAGTCAAAAAGAAATGCCCATGCCTAATATTAAGGTGATTGGACTACCTTTCACGCAAAAATAATAGTCGCGATTCTATACTTAAACGTTTCTGCGTTTCCGTTACCTAATTTTAGGTAACCTCTGCCAAAGACAATTGCTTTAATTTCTGGTTCCGCCTCTGTTGCGACGAATAATCGCGGTTATAGTGATAGAAGTTAGGTTTTGTCTCACTTGAATTAGAGTACTTCTTGCTGAAATATGGGAGTCTAGACTAATTAGGGAATCCGCGAGATACAATTACATGTACATTAACATGGTCGTAATATTAAACTTCCAGTAGTCTGAGAGTTAGCGCCCTGACAACGCTAAAGTGAGCTCTTATAGAAAACAATGAGGAAAATAACCAATGATTCGAACAAGCCTGGGAAAAACAATGAACTAAATTAACATTTAGGCTAATACCAGATTTGGTATATGACAATTTTATTTGATATCTTTAAGGGGGAAGAGGAAACCACGGTTGATTACACCGGATTTTCCGAACGCTTGTCAGTCTTTTACTGATTTCTTCATTTATAATAGCTTGGAATATGGTCGTGAAACTTCACCCACATGACAATCTAGACGCGAGGAAGACCCCAGAATAAAAAGTATGAAAAAAAGTTTAATATTCACATTGATTCTATATTTATTCGCTATATAGTTAATTGAACTGCACAGTTGTGATGCGCCAATTAAGTATGCAACCCCAAACTCCATGTCAAATTTAACTACGGATGCCAAACAAAGCAACTAGAGCAGTATTATCCCTAGGTAGAACCTCCATTTCAAAATGTTATTCAAAACATTATTAATATTAATTTTTGAGTTCATTTTTCTATGATGTTTAGATATGTACTTCATAATGGGCTAAATGTCTCTCCAGTTGCTTTGCTTACCACTTTAGTCAATCAATTTAGTCCTGAGTTTTGAGTTAATATACCCACTGGGCTTATTACAGCTATGTATTCTATTTGGGTGCGTTCAAAATGAATATAAATGTGAACTTGTGCTTTCCATAATTTTTATTTTGCTGTCTTTCGGGTATATAGATATCTTTATGACCACACCACAGTCATCAAGAAGGAATTAGTAAACCATTTGCTGCCCTCTTTCTCCTTGTGAACGCGGCTTATACATGTCAGTCTATTTTTGTTAGGGTACTGGGATACATTTGAGTTATAATCATATTTTGATGGGATGTTTGTTTCAACAGAAATAACTCGACAACAGTCCAATCACAAGATTCGGTCCTTGGTTAAATGCAAAATGCGGAAAAACACCAAAATTAAATATATAGAAATGTGTGTTATGAATTGTTTGACGTCCTTTTTGACCTTTCAATCTTATTTTGAATTAATCGTTAATTCAAGTTTTATCAGGTTCGCTTTCTTTTTATAGCCAAGTATGACACTAACAGAGAAGGGAAAGTGAGAGTGACAATGTAGGGAATGTGACATTGAAAATGTCGGGAATGTGACACTGTCACTATGAGGAATGTGACACTGACAGTGTAGGGAGTGTGACACTGACAATATACATGTAGAGAGTCATGACACTAATAATGAAGGTAGAGTTGCCCGATACGATCAAATAATTTTTTAGAACACCATCGCTAGGTGTGTTTATTAGCTTCCCAAAAAGATCGATTCTATGATAGATTTTAAGCCAGTTAGGACGCAATTCTGAGCAGGTCTTCCTGAAGTTAATGTCCTCCCCATAGAATTGCAACGAAGAGAACTGAGGCTGGATTCCTTTTGCTTGACCTGTTTGTTTCTGACTGACTTTATTTGCTCGCATATAGTGAATCCATCACAACGCTGTTGTTTCAACGCTTTCCCTACTCGAAAGAAAGAGCCCATCTGTGATAACGCTCCGTTGTTTAACCTGGGACGAGTATAGAGGGATATGAAACGCGGCTCCTCTCTTTGAACTAGAGTTTGTCTCGCTAATTGATATGTTAATGAGTGATTAGTGATTGGTTAATTAGTACGCCCCGTCACTGATTGAGTTTTTGTGCGCAAAAGACCGTCACGTGTGCTTCGCTGCGAGTCCCGCCCTGTTTCGCTGGCCAGTTCTGGGCGAATACACGTGCTTGTCAACTAGGCTCCATTAACGTGAACGCCAGTGAACTCAATTTAGGCCAGATGGGTGACCAAAATAAAATCCTTTACAGCTTAACGAGTGGCAAAAGGGATACATCATGCAAACGACAAGAAACAAAACTATAGTGCACGGAGAAAAAAATCTAAAAAATCAAATGACCCAAAAGACTAGTTCAATCACAAAAACGTACAAGAATTGTGAGATTTGTTCAGAATTCTAGATATTTGGCATTTTTACGATTTTTACGAGCAATTATTCACAAAAACGAAAATGGAAAATTAAAACATTTTGCGTACTGTCAATGACATGCTTGCATATTTTGTAAAAACTAGCACAGATATACTTCAAAGATTGAGACAAATGAGAAGTTTGATCACAAAGATGAAAAATATGAGTTTTTTCTTCCCGCTCCGTCCGCTCAGTTATCGGCAGCGCAGAGCGGTCGAAAGTTGTCAGGAAAATATGCATCTTTTCGATGAAAATTCCTCGAAAGTTTCTTCTCTCAAAATAGTACCTGACTCGATCAAATAATTTGATGCCAATTGCTGCATAAGAACGTTTATAAATCTGGTAAAATCTGGAATGAATTCGTGACGAAAACCAGGCGATGCAAAGAAGTTTAAAACAATGGCGGTATATAATGTATCGCAGAATCTCGCCAGGCTCACGCGCGAGACACACATTTAGCGTGAGCTCACGGCGGTGCCTTTGATGTCGGGGTATGATTCATATCCCTTTAATATTCGTCCCAGGTTTAACAAACAATTTTCGACGAAAATTTGTATTGATGCAATCGAAAATTCACACACTTGATATGGTTACTATTGTTAATATGGTTACTATTACATCACTTCGATATTGTATTATACCTGTGCAAAATACGTGTACCGGTATATTCATACACATATACCTGTATGTTTTGTCTTAGCCTAGCACGAAAATCCAGCTCATTTGCTCAAATGCATGTGTTTTTATTGTTTGAGATGATGGTAAACTTGTGGTAAACCAGCTACAATGTTCAGTATCAGAAGGTCTAGATGGAACCCTGGCTGACCACTCATACCGAGATGGCATTCTATATTGGGAGGTAACTATCACTTATAAAGAGAAGAATGAGCGTAAGGAAAGCATAATCGTGTACTCAGCAGGTGTACTACGTCAGAGTAAACCACGGCCAACGTACCTGGGTCAAGGCGACCATTCATGGGGTGTAGTCATAGGACGGGATTGTATCTACGACTTGGCATGTTGGCATAAAAATACGAAAGTCTGCACCGTTCCTCTATTTGCTGATAGGAGTGTGGAGTGTGGAACTTTTCGTCATGGTTTTTATTTGGACTGTGTCAACAGAACCTTCACGATACTGGACTGTACACATGACCGCGTTCTTCATACCTTCCGTGATGTGGATCTGTCTGAGCCGCTAACTCCTGCCGTCGCCGTGTATAACTTTTTCTGTGTTGATGTATCAGCTCGACTGAGGACCGGTCAAGACATCTCTGTCCTCCCAACATGCCTGTACACGATGTTACACAACTAGAGACGAACATACATTGCACAAATTTAAACGTCATAGCGGCATGATAGTCAACGTCATAGCGGCATGATAGTCAACGCCAGCGGGTTTCTTCTTTCTTTGTGATAATAAATGGTGTAGGCAAAGTACTTTGGAATAAACGCCGGAATTCAGTGTTTGCCTTTTGAACCATAATCCAATTGCTGAAAACATCTGTAGTTATATTTCCTACCCAGTTCAAGACCTGTTAGTCACGAGTAATTTGCTAATTGTACACCGAACAATGTTCACCAAGAAGTTTGTCTTTGCTGGGCAAACAGATGCGAGTCTTTCATAATATCCATGCAAATGCCCTAACCTAAGTTGGACGAATATCTATTTCATACTTACTATTTATGAATGACATAATGGTGTTTAATAAATACATAGCAAATTTGAAAAAAAAGAATCGGTTGGAAAATAAATGGTTCAAGTATTTTTTAGACAGAGTTACTTCCGTTCAATACCTAATTCACCCAATTTGTTGAGCAGTTGGCTCTGGTAGACGACATTGATAGCGTATAAAAATTGTTAGTTTAATTTTTGCTGTTTTCCCCTCGGATGAATAATATGGAATTGTTACATGTACCTTGATATTTGTTATTGTCTGGATCGTCACCGCATAGCGGTGTCGACCAGACTATGCTGCCACTCACGAAATTTATGCAAATGTGTACGTGCACTATAATGGGATGACCCTGGGTTAACCTGTATCACTCCGCCAGTGATTTTCACTGTGTTGAGTCTTATATCAGGGTATTAACCAGAAAATGAAGAAAAAAACAGTCGTAATCGTTTCATGTGAACTAGAAATAAAACGAAATCTGAATTTGAGTGTATTTCATATTCATTTCTTCGCCTAGGGATTGCTTAAATCCGTGGACTATTTTTGTCTGGATCGCCACCGCGTAGCGGTGCGACCAGACTATGCTGCCACTCACGAAATATATGCAAATGTGTACGTGCACTATAATGGAATGTCCCTGGGTTGTCCTGTATCACTCCGCCCGTTATTTTCACTGTGTTTGAGTCTTATATCAGGGTATTAACCAGAAAATGAAGAAAAAAACAGTCGTAATCGTTTCATGTTAACTAGAAATAAAACGAAATCTGAATTTGAGTATATTTCATATTCATTTCTTCGCACAGGGATTGCTTGAATCCGTGGACTATTGTTTTGTTCTTTGGTTCCGGGCGATCGGCTCAAACCTCGTGGTGTTTGCCGTCTGTTCGGTTTCGTGTCTGTCTAAGTTTGCGGTAAGTCAGATTACTTATAATATATATGCCTGGTGTTTATAGTTCGCATTTTGTTTGTTGACAACGATAACGTTGGAGAGACAATTTGTGCGAAAATCCCTGTTAATGTTGCTGTACGATCATACGTTGCAAATCTTGTTTCTTGATCTGAGTGTCGCACTTTACAGGTTCAGGTTCTGGGATTATAAAGACCCCAGTTTCCAATACTCGTACGTTCTTTCCCGTGAAGTCGGCGTTCGTTACTATTTTAATGTGTACTCATACTGCATGGAATATATTTCCAGAGGAGATATGTGTCGAAGCAACAACAATAGTATTTACATTTTTCTCGTCTTGCGAACTTGACCGGATTCTGTCCAGTGCAAATTTATGTATTCCGGGGGACTCTGCTCACCGAATATAATTTAGTTTCAAAACGTTTGAACAACAACAAAACTTTCCGAAAGCGGAAACAACAGAATTTGCAGTTACCGCTTTCGAAAAGTTTTGTTGTTGGTGGTGTTTTTCAAACTTTTTCAAACTAAATTATATACGCAATGATCGTACAGCAACAACAACAGGAATTTTCGCACAAATTGTCTCTCCAACGTTTATATCGTTGTCAACAAACAAATTTAATATAAAAACCATGCAGGCATATATAAGTAATGGGGACTTAACGCAAACTCATGCAGCTCTTGCAAATATCTGTGCTACACAGAACTATTAATAAAACTATCCAGTCTCACGTATTTGTCGTTTTGTCGCAAAACTTGCATGAATTATGAAAATCTGCTCGCAAAAACTAGTAGAAGACATTGACGCAGACGATCCACTTTTAAGCATATTACTGTAGATAGTTTCTTGCTACCATGAATACCTAGCATATTTCTAAATGAGCCGCCTTCACAAATTCACTTCCTTGAAAATTAAACTGTGTTCCAGTTGTGATTTCCCAAACACTCGCCCACAAATTGGAGAAAATCTCCACATTTATCCATACATCTGCTATCGGCTGAAACGTTTTGAAACTTTAAATCCATTATTGGCGATCCAGACATCAGTACGTTGAGTACTTTCATTTTAAATGTATACTGTTCCACACGGTGTATGGAACTGGACGACTTACATTGTTTACTTATTTCACTGTAGTATTCAACATAGTTTAGCCGGATATTAACAGGTAGTAGAGTGGGGGAGTGAGTGAGTGAGTGAATAGGGTTTAACGTCGTTTTCAACATTTTTCAGTTATATCACAACGGGGAAGGGAAGTGAGGGGAGGGGAAGGGGCGGGGGTACCTACTTGTAACAGAGCAGATCTAATGCTGCCATTTTTAGTGCTGTCCCTCAGAAATGTCATGTCGTAGGTAGACATGACATCCAACTCAGTCATATTATATTGACACTGAGCGAACCAGTCTTTGTTCTATCCTCTTAATGCTGAGCGTAAGCGAGGAAACAACAAGTTCCATTTTTCAAGTCTTTGGTATGACTCGACCTGGAATTGAACCCAGTGCCTACCGCCGACGAGGTCGATGCTCTAACCATTAGGCCACCCCAGTGCGTAGAAAGACGAAGTTGACGGTACACATAATTCAGCTCGTATTTGTTGAATTTGGTAGTTAACACATACAGGAGAGTCTGGTATTAAATATTCTGAAAAGTAATATTAGGCCGCAAATATAAATTGTTGTAGATATTGACTGTTTGGAAACGAACATCAAAATATGCAGCTACCACCAGTGTGAATGTTGTTCTCTAAAGTCTGTTTTCCGGCAATCCTTGTTTGCTGCATTCTCCTATTTTTTTTTGGAAATAAACGATTGTCTCTGAGATCCACTTTTTCCTATTGCCTATTTATTCTCCCCCATGCATAAAGCATCGTTAACCAGACATGATACAGTGAGTATATTCGATTCACAAGGCGAAACCAATTTAAAGACATACCTGTTCTGAAAATGTATGCTACGGAGAATGTGTACATAAACAAATAGTAAGAGACGCTGATCTTCACGGAAAAGGATGAGACTGCGAGTGTGTTGGAAACTAAGGTCTCCATAATTCAGAACCGGATACTGTCCAACGAGAGCTTGATGAGATTTGCAATGTGTCGAGGCTAAGTGGACATGGTTACGTTATCCATAAATACAGAAACATATCTTGGCAGGATCACAGAGTCAAATACATTCGTTAATGGTCTACATCAGTACCAGTACAGCAGATGTAGAAAACCATATATCGGGTGGTGTGCCAATCAGGAGATGGTGTTCCATCGCATACCTCAGAATAGAAGAGCAAATGTGATACATCCTCGGATTTAGCGTTGTGTATATACCGATCACAAAGCCTGTCACTCAAACTATCAACTATTTGAGTATAACGCGGCCTGTAATTGCCTTCAGATGAGACAGGTTCCTGTTTTCCAAATTTGATATAAATATCGCAAACAGTCATCGATAAAGCATAGACGATAACAAAACTGGAATAGCTATCTGGTGGTTGTTTTGGTCACTTGTGCGTTACCCTCTTTTCGTCATGTTGCTTCAAGTGTACGTTTTCAGCATTTCTCTCTGTTATAATCGATTTATCGATGTCGAAATGTGGGCCAACTCTTAATAAGCATCGGATATCGTGCATGAGACTTCTATTTATATCTCCTACTAATCTCTCATTGTTATTTATTATTTATTTTTTTATACATTTAGCGCTGGAAAAGATATTCAATAAACAAAGAAATATACCGCGAAATTCAAACAAAACCTTGAGTTGATGGGCCGCGAAATCCGAATGGGAAGCGGCCCTTAAACTACAATTTCAATCAGTGCACGAGACATTAATAATTACGAGGGTAAGTAGGAAACAGTACAGATGTTGATATATCTGTTTGTGATTTTCTGCAGTATGTTACCCTTGCATTGTTGTAGGATTAATCAACGTGATCCGACATACCCATATTGTAGAGCAAATGGTGATTCTATGTAAGGATAATTTTGTGTTCGCTGATTGAGATTCTCAATCTGTACCCTGGAACCAAGATGCATCATCAGGGCAGTATTCAACTTCCGCTGATTTATGCCAATCACGAAGGGAGGCAACTGTTAAAATGACTAAATTCAATCAGAAATGACCGACCTGACTCTAAATGGATTTCTGTCGTCTACGTCAAACGCATTGTCAGATTCACGGAGTATGAAAGTGAAGGCCCATGCTCTAAGAAAATAAACGTGCAAATGTTCACTCTTTAGCAAACTTCGATATAATGCATACACTCAGTTGAATACTATGTGAATGATCACACTGTAACAATGTCAGTGACAATAGAAATTGTGTCAACACTGCAGTAAATCGAAATATAATATTCACGCTCACTCTGTGACTAAGCGAAAGAGCAAACTAATGTTCTCACTAGGGGGAGTATAAAGATTATTTAACACTGTTGGGACTTGTAGGATCATACTAACGCTCCGGCTGAGGAAATGTGAAAAGATGATGCTGAGTTTGTGGAAAGTGAAAGACAATACCAATAGTAACTTCGTACCAAGATATGGAAAGATTAGTAGAAGACCACACAAATGTTCACTCTGCAGCGAGAAGACAACCTATTTCCCACTCGGCAGCAATATACAATGCGATAATTATGCTAACCATGTGACGACGAAAAGGACTTTCGCTAGTTACATGTCACAAACATGCTCACTTGGGGTAAATATAATGAATATACAGATGGTAATTGTTGAAATGTGAACAAAACTCTTACTGATGCTTGATCTGTGACAAAATGAAATACCATAGAGATGACAATTATAGAAAAGCCAATGGAAACAACATATACAGTCTCGATGCCAAATCTCTAGCAAAGGGCGAGACCAAGTAAATGCCAACTAGCGG
>JAVTVY010051364.1:0-26069 GCA_036873755.1 Hanleya hanleyi | reverse complement strand
AAAACTTACCTCACTTCCACTCTTTGCATTTCTTGTTCTACATGAAATCATACAGTAAGAATTTAAATGACACAGTTATCTCCCCTGCTAGTCACCTGACTGTTCAATTACCCATAATTCATCCTTCTTGTTCCTACTGCTTCGTGGGTCAGGAAGTAAAACATTGTCAGCTCCGTGAAAAATTGCCTATTCCTAGCAAATCACTCACAGTTGGATTACCTCAGACGTCTGATATTCAGCAAGAAGTACTTTGGGAAGTATTCTATAAGTTATCTGCGTAAAAATGGCTCAAAATATGTCTCAAATGTCATGCATGTCTTGTGGAGGTGACAAGCCTAGTTATGACCTTCACTCTACGTGTCCGCCATGCCGCCAGGGAAGACTTTGTACATGGGACACGGCCTGTGAAGAATCTATTGTGTGGGCTCCCGGCATATTCCAGGTGTATCTGGCCGGTTCTCTGGCAGCTAACGAGGAAAATAATGTTGTTATGTCAACCAATCTCGCCAATGAGACGTATGTGGCTAGGTCTCCATGTACTAACGTAGTTGAGGAGACTAGGGTTTGTAAGTTCGTCAGCTGTGCCTACTTTAGTCAGCCTTGTGAACGTGAATAAAGATAAACAAACGCCCCCCCCGCTCATGATTCTTCCATTTCAGACCAGGCGAAGGGTCAATCAGGTAAGAGGTCGACCCGGTTGGTACAAGTGGAAGGGACGATCGAAGATATGGAATCTGGCAATACAACGACAGTGGAGGTGGAGGTTCCTATCGAGCGGACACCTGGATACGACGATGAGGGGAAATCGGAAACGGAGCCAGGCTTAGCGTGGGAAAGCCAGGGGACTCCGATCTCTCGATCGGAGTCAACTTATGATTACGAAAACTTAGGTAGCACTAGTGAGGGGCCTAATGTTAAGTTTTCATTTGGTTCCGGGGTTGGGAGAGTACCTTCCTCAACGCTGTTGAGGCCTGGACTTCCCGGTCGTTCGGTTACTCCGTTAACTGTTACGACTGATTTGTCTGACTACTCTCAACCTGCTTCCGGTTTCTCTGGTGGCCTTCCTCGTCCCCTTGCCGAGACGTTTGTGTCTACGAGCCTTCTGGGCCACCAGAGATTGAGGTTCCCACAACAACGGCAGTATGGTATGTATGCAGGTACCTATGATATGTCAAATTATTTGCCTGCCTCTGAGACGCGATATAAAGATCCCTCTCAAGTAGGTCAAATTATGCGGCATCCGGTTGCTAGTCTGTCTTCGCCCTTGCGTGGCTTAGCTCAGATATCTGCTTCCGGTGGTATTCGAGGTACGGGACCGGCTATGCTTCGTATGATGCGTCCTCCTATACGAGCTTCCAGTTTACGACCTCGAGTGTCAGTTCACCGACCATTACAGTGGCCGTGCTCACGGTCATTTGTAAGGTCCCCGAGTGTGAACACACCTCGTCAGGCCCTGCTTCCGGTCCACTCTCAAGTGACGGATCCTACGTTGGCTGCCATTCTGCGCGGAATGGAACAGCAACGTGAGGAGATGAAGGAACTGAGAGAGATGATGACCAGCCAAATAAGGAGCGGTACGTCCCCGCATCCGGTTTTGGCTGAACAGTCTAGGAAACCGGAAGCTAATTTGTCGAGGTCTATCCCTTCCATTACTCCTCGTTGGCAGGAAGCCCCGGAAGCTATGGAAGTGGATAGGGACCAGTACGGTAGCTCTGAATTGAATGAACCTACCAATACTGATCCAGATGCTAGGAAATATTATGAATTAATTTCCGGCATCTATGACTTGATTCCTGATATGCAGCTTCCGGTCCCACATGCAGGGGATATTGAAACTGAATCAGGAGAGTCAAATCGGGTTACGAGATCGGCAACCACGCTTCCGGCCTCAACTGCTATTCATTCTATTTGCCACTTGTTCCATAGAACTTTAGCAGAACCCGCTACGCAGGAGGAACGTGCAGTCAGGCCGAGACCTAGAGCTTGCTTCCGCCTTGCAGGATCTTCTGGTCCGTTCCCAGTACAGAAGCCAAACATACGATCTTATGGCGTACATGACTCACCGTTTAGCTTCCGGTCTGCAGAGATGAACGGCGATTTTCAGTATTTGTGTCCTGCTAATACTAAATTGCCTAGTAATCCGGATGTTCCGTTTACGAACAAACAGGCCGCTGTACTAGAGGAAACTGCCCGACAAGGAGTGGCGATTACGAATCACCTTGATTGGTTTCTTAAAGCCATAAAGGATGGTTTATTTTCGCTGTCGGGTGCAGAAAGTCGGGAACAGTTACAGGAGGGTATTAACCTCGTTCTTGACTACCAGAAAATTGCTTCCGGTGCAGTAGAAGATTTACTGGTACACAATGCCTACTTATCTTCTATGCTGGTGCATTTAAGGAGAAAGGCCTTCGTTCCTTTAATGCACGATTACACACCGGAAGCAGTAAAGAGGAGTCTACTAGAGACGTCTACGGCTCCGTCTTCACTGTTTGGTGATGCTGTTGCCGAAGTTCGACCTGAAATGGATCGTATTGAACATGACAGGTCGGTCGCTTCCGGTGCTTCGTCCAAAAGACCTATGGCTTCCGGGTCGGGTCCAAAGGCGAAGAAGGCTAAGAAGAACCCGCCTAGTTCCAAGGCTACTAAGGGTGCTTCCGGCCAACAGCAGAGCCAAGCACCTGCTTCTTTAGAGCCTAGGTTATCGAGCTTTGGCCATAAGAAGCAGGGTAAGGGGAAATCCAAGCAGTCAAAGAAGAATACCTGATGTTTCGGGCCGTACTGGTTGGCTTCCGGTATGCCGGGAACACCGAGACATAATGTTTCCAGTTCCCCAACAACTAGACCTTCCGGTAGGGGGAAGGCTGCAGTTGTTTTGGAGGAACTGGATAAGGATCGGGACAGAAGCGTGGGTCATTCGAACTATCAGATACGGCTATCGCCTATTGTTCGACACGCTTCCTCCCTTGACTGCATATCCCCTTCCGTCTCGTATTCCATTACGAACGGGTCATCTATCAGCGATACAGTCCTCTGTGGACAAGCTGATAGAGAAGGCAGCAGTAATAGAGCTTCCGGTTTCGTATACAACACCCGGGTTCTATTCGCCGGTCTTTCTGGTCTCCAAGAAAGACACGTCCGAGATGCGCATGGTTATCAACCTAAAGCGCCTCAACAAGGACTACCTCACTCCACCGCCACACTTCCGCATGGAGTCCTTCCGGTCTATCCGGACAGTACTCAAACAAGGGGAATGGCTGACTTCTCTGGACTTAAGGGATGCATACCTGCATATCCCGATACATCTAGAGGACAGGAAGTACTTGAGATTCATGGTCGGCAAACGACGCTTCCAAATTCAAGTGCTTCCGTTCGGCCTATCCACTTCCCCTTGGATGTTCACACGAGTGTTTACACCAGTGGCACAATTCCTGCACAGTCTAGGTATAAAGTACCATTTTTATATCGACGACTCACTGCTAAGGAATGCCTGCAAAGAGCAGTTAATCCTAGACACCCAGTTTGTCTTAAGGATATTGACTTCTCTGGGATACATCCCACACGAAGAGAAGTCAGAGCTGACTCCGTCGCAAAGGCGCAAATTTCTGGGGGTGGAATACGATACGCTTCTAGCTCTCGCCAAACCCCCAGAAGATCGATGGCAAAAGATAACAATGAAGATACCTCAATTCCTCAAGTTATCTCAAGCCAGGGCTTTACACTTTGCTGCGATAATCGGCCTCTTGACGTCAACACAGGACGTAACACCAAGAGGGCGATTGCAGCTTCGTCCCTTAATGATTTACTTCAATCACCAGTGGGTCGAAAGGCAGTTGAATCCGTGGATACCTGTAACACCGCTTGTCAAACAATGCCTCCAATGGTGGCTGGATCCACTCAACCTTATGCCGGGTGTGTCCCTACTTCCGTTTCGTCCGTCACATCACCTGTTCACGGACGCATCTATGGAAGGATGGGGAGCCCACCTCAAGTCCAGGTCGGCATCTGGGTTATGGACAATCGAGGAATGCTCGTACCATATAAACGTGTTGGAGTTTATGGCAGTGACACATGCCATCCGCACGTGGGTGAGCGTATTGACCGACAGGAACCTGCTAGTTGCGACGGACAACACATCAGTCGTGTCCTACATCAACAAGCAGGGGGGGACGAGATCTCCGCAATTACAAAGCCAAGCGGAAATCTTTTTCGGTCTGTGTTGGGACAACAACATATCAGTGTTGGCCAGACACATCCCGGGAATTCTGAATGTCTTAGTGGATTCGCTTTCACGACGGAATCAGATAATTCCCACAGAGTGGCAACTTCACCCAGCCATACTAAAACAAATAGCTCATGTCTAGGAGATGCCACACATAGATCTGTTTGCCACTCGGCACAACAATCTATTGCCCCTGTTCATGTCGCCGGTCCCGGATCCGTCAGCATATGCAGTGGACGCCCTATCGCAGGACTGGTCAAGGATGGTAGCATATTTGTTCCCTCCTCCAGCTATCCTAGCGAAGGTACTCCGGAAGATCCACGAGCACACTTGTGTCGTTTACCTGATTGTTCCGTGGTGGCCAGCAAGGCCGTGGTTCCCGGACTTACTGGATCTTCTGGTAGATGTACCAAGACAGCTTCCGGTGTGGCACAATCTACTGCGCCAACCCGGAACGTCGATATTCCACAGCCAGCCAGGACTGTTCCACTACCACGTGTGCAAGTGCTCAAGAGACACTTCGCTCAGGCGGGATTTTCAGCGGAAGTTGGGCGCCGAATGGCACAATCAATTCGACCGTCCTCTTCCGCTGTATACAACTCAAAGTGGGCAATCTTCGATCTTTGGTGTGGAGAGAGGGATATAAATCCATCCTGCGCCACTATCCCTGAAGTAGCAGAGTTCCTATTGCACCTGTTCTGGGATAGGGGCCTGGTACCCGCTACGGTCGAAGGTTATAGGGCAGCCATTGCTCAACCTATTCTTCTGGGTACTGGGATTAATCCCTCGACTGATCCAAATTTATCTGCACTAATCAAGTCATACAAGATATCTGGTCAGTCGGCTGTTCCGAAATTACCTAAGTGAGACTTAGCCTTAGTACTTCGGCAATTAGGAAAGCCACCTTTCGAGCCAATAGAGGCTATTGAACTAAAAATGTTATCATACAAAACTTCGTTTTTGTTGGCTCTTGCCTCGGCAGCTAGGGTGTCAGAGCTGCATGCGCTCGATAGAAGGAATGTCAGACACTCTAGGGACTGGAGCAATGTAGTTCTCACAACAGTTCCTGAGTTTGTGGCCAAGAATCAAGCCCTCTACGATTCCATATCTCGAGTGTTCACAATTCCAGCCTTATCTGATTTCCTTTCGTCCGGTCTTGAATCAGACATGTTGATGTGTCCGGTTCGTGCACTTGCGTGTTACCTGAATCGTACAGAGGAGATCAGAGCGGGAAGGAGGCGTTTGTTTATCCCTTTCGATCCCAAAGCCAAACAAGAAATAAGCAAAAATACTATCTCAAGTTGGCTCAAAAGCACGATTCGGCTAGCGTACTCCACGGCTACGGATAGACAAGCCGCGCTTGTAAACGTTTCGGGTCACGAGATAAGGGCACTAGCGGCATCATGGCCTCTGTGGACTAACAGATCAGTGACCGACATTATGAGGGCGTGCTACTGGAGGTCAAACACGACATTTGCCTCTTTCTACCTCCGGGACATGACGTTAGCATGTGACGACCTCTATTCCATCGGCCCACTTGTGACCGCACAGCGGGTGTCTGTGGGACCGAGGCCAGCAAGATGGCAAGATAAAGTCCGGGCGTACAGTTTTAACCCTGCTTGCTGGTGAGTGCATTTTTTCTCTCGCTCCCTTTCGAAAAAAAGGGGGGGGCGTATTTTGCAACTCGACCTTGAAGTCAGAGTAGCGACAGAGGTTCCCTGTGTACCATAGGCATACAGGTTATTGCTGTTGTATGATCTCATGGATCCTCTTTGAGGTAGAAGATCGGTGATTTCTACTCTGTACTAGTCACTTGTTCATGGCATTTATCACTTACCACGGATTGTATCAGTTTGCCCACCAACCTTACGGTGGCATTCTATGCAAAGAGTGGAAGTGAGGTAAGTTTTCAGCGCAAATAACAAAAAAAATTCACAGGTAAATTTTCTGTTATTAAGCTAAAATTTACCTCACTTCCAGTGATGCCCACCCACCTCCCCTCTGTGATACATCCTAACCATGGATCGCAGTGGAAACAAGAAGGATGAATTATGGGTAATTGAACAGTCAGGTGACTAGCAGGGGAGATAACTGTGTCATTTAAATTCTTACTGTATGATTTCATGTAGAACAAGAAATGCAAAGAGTGGAAGTGAGGTAAGTTTTAGCTTAATAACAGAAAATTTACCTGTGAATTTTTTTTTTTATCCTTTGGGCCCGAGTAACTTTTAAATATCGCTCCATTTTCGTAGTTGACAGCTAGCGTTTTCATATCCACGAACTTGGAAGTCGACCTGTTGCATTCTCCACTATTGTGTACATATTCACCATCTCAGCCATAACACAGTACGCGTATGCCGCAACGCATCACTGACAAGGAGAGAACACGGATGCGATGCAACGAGTACCATTTCCGGTTTAGCGATGACATCGGTAAACAGACAACGGACTAGCGAATAAACTGTTGGAAAAGCCGTAAATTATTGAGAATTTTGGGTGATATCGTCTCCTGGCTTCTGGAAAAACTACTTGCCCGCCCGGGCAACTATTTTACAAGAAGAGCTTGCCCGACAAGGTGTTTCACTTGCCGCGGGCAAGCGGGCAAGCGTTAAGTTACACCATGTGGCTGCCGTCAGCCATATTGGATTATAAGCAGTTGGATCTTAGATTTTCTTGTCCGGACAATAACTCGTGAACGATTTAACCGATCAGCTTCAAACTTGGGGTGTGCCTTGACATTGGTGAGAGGACGGTTGGGATTGTTTTTCAGCAATGTGCGTAATCTAATATGGCCGCCGTCAGCCATATTGGATTATAAGCAGTTGGATCTTGTCTGGACAATAACTCGAGAATGATTCAACCGATCTACTTCATATATGGGGAGTGCCTTGACATTGTTGAGAGGAGGATTAGGATTGTTTTTCAAGGACGTGCTTAATCCAATATGGCCACCATCAGCCATATTGGATTTCATTGGATTTTAAGCAGTTTGATCTTGTCCGGACAATAACTAGAGTACGATTTAACTGATCTACTTCAAACTTGGGGAGTACCTTGGCATCGGTGAGAGGACGGTTGGGATTGTTCTTCAGCAATGTGCATAATCCAATATGGCCGCCATCAGCCATATTGGATTATAAGCAGTTGGATCTTAGATTTTCTTGTCCGGACAATAACTCGTGAACTAGCCGATCAACTTCAAACTTGAGGTGTGCCTTGACATTGGTGAGAGGATGGTTGGGATTGTTTTTCAGCAATGTGCGTAATCTAATATGGCTGCCGTCCGCCATTTTGGATTATAAGCAGTTGGATCTTGTCCGGACAATAACTCGAGAATGATTCAACCGATCTACTTCATATGTGGGGAGTGCCTTGACATTGTTGAGAGGAGGATTAGGATTGTTTTTCAAGGACGTGCTTAATCCAATATAGCCACCATCAGCCATATTGGATTTCATTGGATTTTAAGCAGTTTGATCTTGTCCGGACAATAACTGGAGTACGATTCAACTGATCTACTTCAAACTTGGGGAGTGACTTGACATCGGTGAGAGGACAGTTGGGATTGTTTTTCAGCAATGTGCATAATCCATATTGGATTATATGCAGTTGGATCTTAGATTTTCTTGTCCGGACAATAACTCGTGAACGATTTAACCGATCAACTTCAAACTTGGGGTGTGCCTTGAGTTTGGTGAGAGGATGGTTGGGATTGTTTTTCAGCAATGTGCGTGATCTAATATGGCCACCGTCAGCCATATTGGATTATAAGCAGTTGGATCTTGTCCGGACAATAGCTGGAGTACGATTCAACTGAACTACTTCAAACTTGGGGAGTCCCTTGACCTTGGTGAGATCCCGGTTAGGATTGTGTTTCATGAACGAGCATAATCCAATTTGGCTGCCATTCAGTTGAATTATTCTAGAGTTGTTGTCCAGACAAGATGCAACTGCTTAAAATGCAACATAATCCAATATTGCTGGTAGTTTCACACATTGGAGAGAGGACAGTTGGTATTATGTTTTATGGATGTGCATTATCCAATATGGGTGCCATCCGCTGTATTAGATTATGTTAAGCTCATCAGCGATATGTCCATTTTCAAATCATACTCTTCATCAATGACACGAGATATCATCGACCAAAAAAAATCGACCATAGAGGTCCATGGCCCCCGCAGCAGCAGCGCCAGTTATGGTGGATGACCGAAGTCTGTTATATACGGTATCCAGGGATTTTTTGCAGGTTCTGATCCCAAACTCCCAGTTCCTTTTCGTACTTCATTATTGAGGGTCCAATTTTTTTAAGTGAATTTTGGCGCAAAGAGCCTGTGATCAATCACAAAACAGAGGTTTATTAACATGAAATTCAAAACCCAACTATGCAACCGGATCAATATTGAGGCTTCCAGAAGCTTTTTCTAGGAGTATTTCCTTCAGAAATCTTTTCAAATTGAACAACAACAACACTTTAGTTTTTTGTTTCATTTGAGCTTTGGGCGCCCATATGTTTTCCAAAACTAAATTGCCTCTAGATGCAGCCCTGATCCTACTTGACTATAAAAAAAACAGGCTGAGGGGTCCACGCACCTTTTAGGGGCTTGCCTGCAATTCATGTTGTATTCTATAGAGAGAATAATCAGAAGCCTTCTATTAAAATGGATTTAAATAATCTGGTCAATTTATTTCACCTGTTAGGAAATGACATTACTATGCCCATTGTTCATGGCATATATCAAAATATGACAATTAAATTGTTTTCATTGGGACAATTGAACATGTTAAAAAGACAATCGTCACGAACGAATTACTAATTTCATACGTAATAAAGGAAGTATGATTGCTAGACATAGATTACATCGGTTATTATATTCAATAAAGATCGAGAATCATAAACCTTCTATCCAAATGGATTTAAATAATCCGGTCAATTTATTTCGCCTATAAGGAAATTACATTAATACACCCATTGTTTGTAGCATATAGGTCTTATAGGTTAAGGCTGAATGAAATGAAGGCGAACAGACCGCAAAATGAACGGAATGAGTGTAAACATTAACGCAATTCGTAGTAGGGAGAAGCCATTTCACCATCCATACCTGAATCCAATGGTGGTTCACAAACAGGGGATATGTGAGTTCACGGCTCTTGTTAATGTATTGCATTTCTGGGCTGTTCACATGACTTCCTACCCTTGCTACTGTCATCACCTGTTTATTATACTATTCTGGATATATTTCAGCTGATGATCAGCTGGAAAAAAGACGCAAAAAACATAAATCTCAGGAGCAGTACGAAGAACACGAGCAACAACAACAACACCACTATTCCCCGTCCGAGTATGAGGAATCCCAGGTATCATCGGTGGGGACCCACTACGAGGCATCCACATGTACCTCTGCCACAGGTTCTGTATCATGTGATGAAAGTACCACGTGCAGTCCAGCATCACAGTCATGTAAGAGTCCACTCAGTGAATTAGGAGTAGTGAGCACACCGTTGAGTGACCATGGCTCGTTGACGATGTTAAAGTTGGAGTCTTTAGATGAGGATGATTTCATTCACCCACTGTCAGAGCATGTCCGGGTGGGCATAGATGAGGTCACAGCGACGTACCATGCAGTATTTGATGCTCCATACTCCAGAGACCAGGAGGTCAAATTTAAGAAAGATGTGCGGAGTGCCGATGAATTGTTTAACATGACGGACATGTTTATAAAACGTCTGATTAGATTCTCCAAGACTATACCAGAGTTTCGTGCCTTGAAGCAGGAAGATCAAATTGCTTTATTAAAGGTGAGACTATACACTCTCAGATCCATGTTTGTTCTACAAGATCATGTTGTGTGTGGACTACCCAGCAGAACAGTTTATTTAGCCTATATGCCTTCTCTGGTATATCACCCATTGTAGGCCTTAGAAAAAATAGGGGGTGAGATTGCACAAAACAAAGTAAGTCTGATCACATAGTTTCAATACATCATTTCTTAGGTTTGTCAAATGTCTGAGTGGGTAGTAATAAACAAAAGCATGCCATATATATTCACACAAGATGAGCTGAAAGATGTAAATATATACAGTGTAATTGCTCATGGATCATGATGTAGCTGTTCTAAAACAGTCAATAGTGGGCTATTATTGAATGACTTGATGTTTATATTACCTAACTGGGCAAACATTGTTGCATGGATTCAGGAAGAGATTGCATTCTACACGTATGTATGTGAACACCAATCAATTTCTGTATCTGTTACACTCGGATAACTTGCCATGGTGTTTGACCAACTGAGAAGCAATTTGCATAAAATCTTTTTGGGAGAAGAAAATTATCCGACAAATTAAATGGCTGTGGTTTTCTTGACCATTTTCATCAATCCCGCTGTGGCAAGCTCGATATAGGTGCCACAGGGATGTCTGTCTGTCTATATCTGTCTGTCCATCTATCCGCAGATCTGCAGGACCAAGTAAATGTTGGAGTTTTGGACACAGCTTCGCGGCCTCACCCTATGTCTCCTGAGCTAAGGCCCGCCTGACCCCATGAACTCTCATATATTCCAGATGCTTACATCAGGCTACACTCATCCACTACCCTTGGGGAGCATGTCTCTTTCCCTGGGATACCGAACCCCACCCTGTATCTCCCAAACTATTAAAGCTTCTACCGACCCTATACCCAAATATATTCCGGGAGCTTACATCATGGTACACTTATTCAACACATCTGCTCCCCTCTAGAGCATGTCCCCATCCCCGGGGCACCAAGCCCCACACTCTATCTCCTAAACTAAGCTTTGCCTGACCCCATACCATCATTTTTCTCAGGAGCTTACATCATGCTACACTTATTCAATGCATTGCCTGACTCCATACTTTCATAGTTTTATATCTCTTATATGTAATACTTACTATTAGGTATGCGAAGCAGTGTACATTGTATATACACACACATGCCGAATCGCATACAATATATTCCTTTGTAGTAATTATTAATAGGTATTTTATTTCAGAAGTACAGTATTAAATTCCGCAGTACCAAATCCCTGTTAGTTTTGAATTTCATGTCGCCTGAAATAAAGAACAGCATTTCCTTCGATTTGCTATCGAATCCTTCTATTCTTTTGCACAAACCATATTTGCATCCACACATTTAACTTGCTATATTATTTAAAACCAATGAAAACTGAGTTTTAATCAGCTTGTTGTGTCCCAGTCTTTACCAGTGCACATTATTATGTGGCATTACATTCTTTTATTTGCATACAGATGTGAGGGTTTACCATAATGGTGTTTGTCCATACTGTAAATGACATCTCTACTCTAACCATTGCATTGTTAATAGCTTTGTCAGAAAAGGGATTATACAGTTCACAGATCATGACACAAAGTTACATGTACACCAAGTGTTCCAAATTACACACCCATTGTTCCTAACTATACATGTACATGTATTCAGCAGATTTATGAAATGAGATGTACAATCTTACTTTAAAAAAAAAACAACTTTATTTCTAGTTTTGTAATATATAGTTCCTCTTTCAATCTGACCTCAACATCACTGACATAGAAATCATATTTAAATAATAAATATCATTATTGTATTGTCATGCCAATGATGCACAACCTCAAATGAAGTGCAACCCTAAAAGGCTCGAACTTTATGCGAAGCTGCATATTTCCTCACTAATAAAGTATTGCTCTTTATTAAATATATTTATATGTTGTAACTTTTGCAGGGGGGAGTTATGGAGATTATGTATCTACGCTCAGCCATGGGGTTTGATGAGCGACGGAAGTCCTGGATTTACCAAGGAGCGTCAGGGACGGGAAATCTCAAGGCAGAAGTTCTACATTCACTCAGTGATAATAATTTCATGGACCATATCAATTTTGTTATGGGACTCCACCAGTTGTGCCGTAACGATCATATTATCATGATTCTACTGTTCGTCATAGAACTCTTCTCACCAGACCGCCCAAACCTAAGAAACAAGGATTTGGTGTCCGATGTTCAGGAGAAATTCTCTGATTGGATGAGACTCTACCTGGAGTCTGTGTATCCACTGAGTGAAGCCAGGTCACTGTACCCCAAACTCCTGATGAAATTAACGGATGTCCGGACTTTAGGCGAATGTAGCTCACAAATGGCTGCTCAATTAGACATCTCACGTCTGGAGCCTCTGCTGGTGGAAGTGTTCAACTTAAAACACTGAATTTCCGATCTCTTCTAACTTCAACATAATAATTTTAATATGGTTTTCTCTGATCATTACTGATCATTGCTCAAGTGACCTTTGTTATAGTGCATGTATCTATTTCAGGCAGACGATGGACTGTGTACATTGTAAGATCTTATGAACAATATGTCCATGCGACAATGAATTTGGTGATATTTTGGCCATTTTTCTTTCTTTTTTTCCATGTGCCATATCTTTTAAATACATATCTAGACTCTATTTTAAATAATTTTGATGCCAAGTCTTCCGTATGAAAAGCGGAGAAAATAAGGGTGCCAGGCTTGACGATATCTCTCTCAGTCTCCTTAAGTGATATTCATGCTGACTTTTCTTCATGAATTCTGGACAGTATCTTCAATTAATGAAAGGTAATACTGTGCGTTAGTTTGTTCTACCCTATGGCGGTGGTAAATGATGGCTGCCTGAAGAGAAAAACGACGCAGAACAGTTTCAATGCTGGATCATTGTTGAAGTTCTGGTTGTCATGCTGCATGATGTGCATTTAGACGTTTTTGTCCAGTTTTACAGTTGGGGATCGAAGGATTCCATTTGGAGTAAATTATTTCCTCTGCTCTTAGTGGCTGAAACTTAGTACATGTAAAAATTTCATGTATCTTTTGTTTTATTCAGTTTGTTCCAATACTAATTTTCACAAATTGATATGGAGACTGGATGGAACTATGTGTGGTATATTTAGGTTTTAAACAACACCTCTAAGATCTGCAGTTGTGAATTGTTCCAGATTAAGTTCTGTGTGGACCTGTCACCCTCGCTACCAGTCCGTTCCCTCCTCCTTTCTCCTCTAGTGTTGGGAGCCCTGGTAAACAGCTTAATTTGCCTGGTGACATAATAATGGCATCATGTACTGGGTCAGTCAGTGAATGATTCACATTGCTGTGTTCCAAGCAGAGCCTTAGGTCAAGCACTGGACTGGTTGACCATGTTTGGTGTTTGGGTAGACCATGGTATTCATATTGATGGGTCACCTATAAGAACAACATGTACATAACTGTAACTCTTCAAATACAAATACACAACAGCCATTTCACACGTGTACACAGAAAAACGGCTGCACCATATTTACCTAATACATGTGCTTGTATATATGCATTCATTATTTTAGATCTTGACATGGCGAACATGTGACTCCTTGATGTGGTCATGATGTCTGTGATATTTATGTTCATTTGAATTGATATGATAGTGGTATGTGTTACTTTCTTTGAAGAGGTATACTCTTGGTGCCTCGTGAAGCTGTATTTAGTAAGTTAGGTGATTTCAGGTACATGTGGTTTATTTCTGTTATCCACATGTACAAGTTTCAATGTTTTAATTGTTTAGATTGATTCAAATTTAATGAGCAATTTCCACTATAGTTCAAGTGAATCCGTGGACAATGCAGTCTGGCATCGATGGCAACAAGAGGTGCACTGACACCTGGCTGGCAGCTTGAGATGTGGTTCGTCATTCCAAGCGCTCCACTATGCCTTTAACCAAGAATATATTTTTCATCCATGATAACTGGTATATTATCGATCTGAGGTTGCCAGGATTATCATAAATGTAAGCTTGCTGGCCCTTGCTGGAACGGTGGGAATATTTTATCCGCATATCATATTTACATCAGTTATCAATAGTTGAAAAACCTGCTCCATGTTATAAACATAGAGGAGAGATCATGAGAACAAACTGAAGCCTTGCAAGGTGGCCCAGGTGCTGTGCACCAGTGTTGGCGTCACCAGGGCAAGACAGCATTGTCCAAGGATTAACGAGGGAAGCTGCCATTAAGTTCATTTCCTGTTACAAAACAACTTTTTAAACTTGTCATGTACATATACATGTCTATATACATGTAGTTGATAGAGGCAGCATAACCTGGACAGGTACTGGAATGCTGTAAGATGGTGTGAACTGTGAACATCAGGTCATTACCATTAAAATGACTGAATAAGGACAGATGTATTGGGAGACACTTCAGGTCCATCATTTAAATTTCATACTAGTCTCCATGTAAGGATCACAAGATAATGCTTATGGGCGACAGAGTAGTTATCATAATATTTTAATGGTTTATTTGGGTTATTTTTCAGAACAACTTTTCAATCAATATAAAAACAGAACAGAGTACAGGTCTCCTTGACCTCACATGACAGTATGGGACGTGACCTCACTGGAGTATTTAGTAACTTTTCTGGGTCTTCGGAATGTTGGGAAGTAGTTATCAGCGTTTATGAAACTGATAAATTTTGTTCATAAATACGGGGAAATATCTGCTTAAAGTGGTGAAATATTTAATTTAAGAGCTGGTGTAAAAAATGATAAGATTGATGGAGAATTTATTAAAGTGTTTTTTCTCTGTATGGCGATTAAAAATGGACTGTTCTCAAGTGTAAACGAGGTAAGACACAGTCAGTTTTGAGGCGGATTCAGAGGGGTCAAAATAAACTGCAATATTTTCAGCCTTCCATTTATAAAACAAAATAGAAATTTGACAGGATATCCAGATCCAAACATATGACCGAGAGTTTCATAGGTGGTCAGAAGAAACCATGCCGATAACTACTTGCCACCAATATATGGTTCCATGCCCGTACAGTAGCAAAATCTGGGGACAAAAATATTTGTCTTGACTCGGGGCTTTTTAGCTGCACAAAGACTGGGACAATACATGTAGCTCCCTACATGAAGTATCTACCTCATTTACTGATAGTACTGCTGAAATAGGTATTTCTGACAAAATGAATAAAGGTATATGTATGTATGGTAAGCATTTGTCTTCGTATTAAAATCATACTCTCTCTCTTCTCTCCTCCAAAATAATATAGGGTCTCCTCCATAATGATGTCTCTTCTCTCTAAAGATGGTCTCTTCTCCAAAATAATATAGTGTCTCCTCCATAATGATGTCTCTTCTCTCTAAAGATGGTCTCTTCTCCAAAATAATATGTCTTCTCCTAATTATATTGTCTTTTCTCTGTAAAGATATGGTCTCTCTGATAAAATAATATGGTGTCCTCTCTGTAATGATACTATCTCCTCTACATAATGATCTAGTCTCTCCACTGTAATGATATTTGTCTCTTATCAGTAAAGATATGGTCTTTATGGCCTCCTCTCCGTGATGATAGAGTATCTTTGTAATGATATGGTATCTTCTAATATCTCTACTTGGTAATGATATGGTCGCTTCTGTAATGAGATGGTCTCTAATGATATTGTCTCTTGGTAATGATATGGTCTCTTCTCTGTAATTTATGGTCTCTACTCTGTAATAATATGGTCTTTTCGCTGTAATGATTATGGTCGCCTCTGTAGACTTTTCTCTACCATGATGTGTTCTTCTCTCCATAATGATATTTATCACTCATTCTTAAAGATACGATCTCATCCCTATGCTGGGCTCTTCTCCGTAATGATATGTTCTCCCCTGCATAATGATGTGGTTTCTACTCCATAATGATATTTTCTCTCGTGCATAGTGATATGGTCTGTTGAATGTCACAGTATGTTAATTAACAATGGATATACCATGTATAAATAAGACATCAAGGTAGCCAGGGTTCACATGTTCAATCTGTGACCTTAAGGCACGTACCTGCCATTCCCAGCATGCCTAACTCTTGCATGATTCCTCCTGTTTACTTGTTTTCACATAATGACATTAAGAGTGGACGGTGTTCAACCCTATTCCAGTTTATATGCTATGGAATTGGAGTCCAGGGCATGAAGCTGGACATTTGAGTGATCATAGCTGAAGTGAACCTCAGAAAATAAAAATTAATATAAAAAAAAACAACTGCGATGATAGAGGCTCTGGTTGAAAATTTGTGATTTTTGATGTGTGAAAAGTCTTAATCTGCCTTTTGCATATTATTGAGGGAACAAAGAAGTGCTTGTCTGTGCAGTGACCCATGACTTCAGCAGATCAGCTTCTAGTTCGTGTAATTTAACTTTGCCCTATCTTTTAACCCAGGAGAATATTTGAACTTATGGCAGCTGGCATAATTTATATGTATTATATTTCCCAGTATTAAAAAAAGTGTCATTATGATGAAAATATGCCAGCTATCACCAATTTAAACTATTCTCCCATGTTAAAAGATATGGCGAAGTGTAATTATACGAACCAGTAGCTGATCAGCTGCAGTCATGGGTCACTGTAGGGATACCCTTCTTTGTTCTATCAATACTTGATACTGAATGAACTATTTACAAACTGGAGTAGATGAATAAGAATAATATTATTTAACTCAAGTATTATTCCTCCTGTCATGTCAACTATAATTATTATATGTTTTATGCATGTATTAATTTTCCATTTTGTTGAAAACCCATAAAACCATGAAAGATTTAAGGGGTTGGTGAAGTATGATATCCTATTTCTTCTAATTTTTCAAATACAGCAATTTTAGACTTGAAATCAGAAACAAACATCATTATGTCAATTGAGGCTAATACTGTTACATGGATGTGTTTATCCCAGGAACTGAAAAGACAGCTAATGAAAATTGTACAAGGTTAGCAGAATTTCTCTCTGAAGATGCCTGAAGTTAAGGTTTGTCGGCTGAATAATTAGAATAAATAGGGTAGGTGTAATATCATTCTGAATCATTAGTTGTGCAGGTTTGGCACCATGGGCAGAGGGAATCATTAAAAAATCTCATTAATTGAAGGATCATTATTATCCCATGGAGAAGGTGTAATTGTAAAAGCCAGCTAGGGCTGCATTTTGATCCATAAATATCTCCGCTTAGAAGATGCTGAAATGTGTGGTTGAAGAACTACATCAAAGATATCCAGTCCATTTCCAATAACTTACTAGTATCTGTACTGTGTGTCCTTTATTTCAAAGATCTCAAGATTCCAAGTGTCCGGGCGACAAATGTACTTCAAATTACAGTTGAACATACCTGTAGGGTTATTATACTTGAGTCCTGTATCTTGGACTGGCTGTTATTATAATTATATACTTCTTTTCTGGAGGTTTTCACTGACAAAGAATTGCATGGCACAGTGAATTCTTATTGCGGGTGACATTTCCTGGATTTCTTTACAGGAGATCATTGCTTATACTTAATAATTAGAAAGTGTTAATGTCCAACACAGGAAAATAACACATGTTTTGGGCTTTGAGATGAGGTGATTGCACACAACGACCCCCCAGGCAATGCCCAAGTAATTACTTGTATTTATGTATGATGTATATATAGTGCTATGATGAATATCTAATGTTATCTACAGAACTTTATTATTATATATGCTGTGTATATGGATATACAAATTACGAAATTTGCTGTTATGAAATATCTATATATTCTAAAGAAATAATGCTCAAACAATTGCAGCCTGTGAACCAGATTGCCTTTCCAAGCTCATTTATAGATAAGGCAAATTGTATGTATATATGTATGTATCTTCCAGTGCCATTGTTAACATATTCCTTGATACATGCGTCATATGTTCATATGTTGTCAGACCCATAGCCAGAGTATCTTAAAAGGGTCACATCAGGGGGTTCACTCAGACTGTTAAGGAGAAAACCTGCTCATTTGTATGGGACATTTTTCTAAAAGAGGTGTTTGCACGAACCCCCTGAACTTCCCTTGGATATGGGCTAGGATGTATGTATTTCCTGATTTGATGCCATGCCGCCTTACATGTAGTTGATTCATGGCATTGTTATTGCCTTAATTGTCCTTCCTTACAAGCTTAATCTTGTCCAGGTGATGTATTTAGTTATACTCTTCACTGTTGTTCTTCAAAGTTCAAGATGCTGATTGGACAAGTTTCGATCACAGTATATGAACTATCATGTTGGAAGCTGTTCTACTGAAAGTATTTGGTGTTGTATTGATTGATGAGCTACATATTAGTGTGCCAGGGTTGAGTAGAATTACCAGCCATGAGAGGAGGGATATATTTGAAATTTTCCATATTACAATTAATCACATGTATGAAGGAATAACTTTAGTACATGTGGATCACTGAATTGAAGGATTAAAACCCCTGCAGCCCCATCATTTATCAGCAGAGTTTGTATAGGAAAATACATTTCTGTCCGTGTTGTGCGATATGGGTCAATCTCTTTAAATCATATCTGGCTGAAAGCTTTAGTTCTGTTATTGTGATTGTCCTGACAAGTGCGGCCATGCCGTCTATAATTGTTTATATATAGGTAGCTTCAACTCCAGATCTAGCTGTCTGGCTCAGTGATCTAGCTACACTGCCCATATGTGGAGTGTGAGTAGGATGGGCATATATGACCATGTGGACACATTCTGCTCTAGCGTTCTGCCCCAGGTGTCTGGCTGTCTTACTTATATTCATAGGCTGATAACACAGATGTGGCAATTTTATGTACCTTAAGAGTGAGGTTTTTTTATGGGATAAATCTGTAGTTAATGTCCATGTAATTCTTGAGGGATTGTTGCCATGGTAAACTGATGACTACAAGATATAAAACCTGAATAACTGTGCCTTTTGGTGATGAAATCTTTGTGTAATTCCTGCTGGCAATCTAGTGTTTTTGTCTTTCATGCTTTGAATTGGTGCAGAGAACTGTTATTGTGTTAACTATTTATAATTCAGACCTATTAACTCTCATGCATTTTGAGTGAGACCTCACACTTTATAGGCATATATCTCCTGCTCTCACACAACTGTATCAAAATCTCATGTACCGGTATAGCATTTTCATGAAATTATTTTTTAATTAACGAACAGTCATTCAAAATTGCTCCAGTTTGCAGCAAAAGAAGCCTCTAATTTCATCAATATCCTGGAACTGGTTAAAAGCTCATTTATGAGACCCGTTAAGGGATTAGAATGCTAATGGTCGGTCGTTCTGTGAAAAACAATGCTAAAAACTGTATAAAATGACACCTAGCATTTCCATTTTGTTTGGGAGTGAACAAAGGCAGATCAAGTCATGCAATTCTCACTCACCTCTCCAAAATTGAGAGGTTGAAAGGTGTGATAATTGGAAATTATAAGTGTTTACATGTACCTACTGTAATCAAGACTATTAAGAGGTACAGGTATTGTTATCTGAGATATGTTAGCTGTTCACCCTAAACTCCTCTCTCTTCATTATATTCCCTGTTTATGTTTCAGAAAAGGGAGCTGCCATACTGTAGTCCTGATTTCAACTTGTTCTCCAAAGCATGGTTGTATAATTGCATGTCCTAAAAATTGACTCAATAGTGGACAGGTGTGCATGCAACCCAGTCTATGTGTAGTATTTCTCCTCAATAGATTGTACCGGTATAGTCCTCCTTGGTAGATAAGACAAGTATATTGTGAACCTTCATACGCTCCTCTGAGAAAAATGACTAGTGTGCGTTACCTGACTGTCAACAGCTCTTGGTTCCAGTTCATGTCCGCTCTATCCAATTAACAATCAGGTTTTCAATTCAGGGTTCATGGTGTAACAAACTTGGTTTGTAAAGATGGATCGTAGTAAGCATTGGTGAGCCATCATCAGTCGTGGTACCGTATGTATAATTCTTGTGTTGTTGTTATTCTCAGTACATACAGGTTTTTGGCAGCAGATTAGTGTCCATAATTAAATCAGTACAAAATTGTTTGTATGATTTTCCTTTATAAAGGAATCCATAATTTAATCTGTGTAGGCTATGTCTGTTATTTACCTCTCACATTGGTACACTTGTTTATAGAACTGTGTGGGAATAAATACATTCAAATGTGAACATCGTCTTCATTTGTTGTTTAAATCTGGTAGTCGTCACACTATGAGATTCCAATTTCATTACTAAACAGAACATATATGATTATTCACTACATCGTCAAAAGCTAATATTCCAAATAAAGATCATTGTTGGATTCTGGTAGTGAACCGGCTACGTGACAATGAGAATTGTAAGAATTAGAGTATAGTGTCATGAAATGACAGTAAAAGTTTCAAATGGAACATTTTGAAAGGTTTCAAATGCTGCTGATGATAACTAGAAACTTCAAAACCAACTTGGTTGCTGTTTTGAATTACGGACAGCAAAGTGTCATTACAAAAGATAATGCCTGTGATGTCAAAAAGGCAGACAATTATTTTACTGAAATTATTCTCTTTGTTTGTTCATAGGAAGTTGTATTCTCAAAATGACAATATAGTCCTTAAAGGTTATACAAAATGGTCTCAAAATCTGCTACTTTTTTGTGCTAAATTGTTGTAGAGGTGATTATATAGACTTGTTTTACATTTTTGTATGTTTTCAAACTGCCCAAGGTTGGAAATAGCAGCAGTAAAGTGCGATAATTTCATGCCCCTTTCAAAACGGCGAAAGCTGTGACCGCTGGACCTGTGACGTCACAACCTGATTACGATCTCGCTCAAATGCCTGTTGTGACGTCAAAATGTCAGCGACATCACGCTAGACCTCCCACAGTTGGGTGAATCTTTCGTAACAACACCCGACGTCATAGACTATGACGTTTCGGGCGCAATCGTAATCAGGGTGTGACGTCATGCACCAGAGGTCACGGCTCCAATACGTTTTCCCCCACATGTGTGCTATTCGTGTCCTAAAACCCACTTCGACGACATTATTCGAGAAAAAAAATACTAATTTGTTGTTTGGAACACTACTGGGTATGTTTTAATGCAAAGTAGTATAGAGTCATTTGGTATAACCTTTAAATATTTTTGACATCTGTTGTTTGTTCATTTGTTTTACAAGTGATTTAACGAGAGCCTTATGGGTTTTAATATGCACCTGCACATACCTTTCTGACTGTAGAAACCAAAACTTAACCAACAGTGTTTGAGAGCCTAGCTATGATCCTTCATAAAATATTGGAAAAAATCGAATTTGACAAATACAAAACTAGGTCATGGTGACCTTTCAATAAACTAATTCCAATAATTTTACCCCTGGTCTGAATTCAGAAAACCTATAGCTATAATGCTACGAAGGATATCGCTATACCTACTCAAAACTTGGCCTTGAAAATTAAGATTACGGTTGGTCAAATTTTTTCTGCTTCAAAGTCCACCACTAGACTGAATTCAGCCCCTGATTCATGATGTACTTTTTGGGGAAATGAAGGGAAATAACTCTGCCTAAATGAGTGGTTGAAACGGGCTGGATGCGATGTCACAAGGGAGCTTACTCTGCGAGAAAAAGTGGACAGTGTATAGTTAATTTTTTGTAACCAATGACAACTATATGCTAACCCTGCCCCAGAATTAAAGGATTTGATTGGTTCACATACATATACACACACTGGAAGCAATGCGCTCATTTGATGTCAACGTTACCAGGCCTACCATGAAGTTAACAATTAGAAATGACATTACTATTGTGACATCACAGTATGCTGTCAATCATTCAAGCTAGCCACACCTCCAAATCTAAGCTTGACACCATGAAATCCAACACATCTCAATTTCATTTTTTTCTATCTGTATTTTGTTCTTAATTTTCTTTTTATATATTTATTAAACAAATTATTGATATTAGTACGTATATGTATGAAATAGATACCTGTCCAGTCTAGCCCACCACCAGTATAAATTTGGAAAGCCAAGCTTAAATCTCCAATATCACATAACTAGAATTTGACCTTGATAACATAGGTCAATGTCGGTCAACTTACACATGCTTATAACCTGGCACCCGGGACAATATTGTTTGAATTTCGAAAGCCTAACTACATGTATAACCCTTTAAAACATTGTATTAATTCGACCTTGACAAAATAGGTTGTCTGTCAACTTGAATGGGTTAATTAGTCACCAGTTTCATATGTACTGTAGTATAAATTGGAAGGGCCTATATAGTCATGTCCCCTCGAGCTACTACAATAACTAGAATTTGACCTTGATAAAATAGGTCAAGGCCAGTGAAATTGGAAAAGGCTTGTCAATTACCATTTGTAGTATGAATTTGGAGAGCCTAGAAGTATGACCAATATAGAATTTTACCTAGATCAAATAGGTCAAGGTCAGCCATCTTCACTAGGCTTCTGAACCATTGCTAGAAGCATATGTTGATGGAAAAGCCTAGCTTTATTTCTTCAAGAGTTATTCTGTTAAAAAGCAATTAAGATAGATGGATGACAGACCAGGCAGGTGCTTCAGCCAAAATTGACTGAGAGGTAAAAATCAATAGGCTTCTATTTTTCTTTGCCATCACAATCCACATCTCTACAGTGTACTTACAACATATAATAATTATCAATGATTTACTGATTTTTCAACTCTGATTTTTTATCTCATGACCTAGGATTCCTATTTGACCCACGGGCATTGTACCCAAAGTTAGGTGTCCCCAATCCATGGAAATGGAACCTGGAACTGGAGATTGGAAATTTCAAATGGAAAAGCAAAAGTTAACAGATCGACAGAAATCGCTATCGCATAATAACACTTCATCTTATGACGGGCATAGAAAATCAAGAACGCTTGTAAAGGTTTTTCCAGTATCGAGTGAGCAAATGAAGGGATGGTCACGCAGATGTTATATATAGCATATCAGGATGTTGGAGATCTTAATTAAAATACTTGTTATTAAGGCATCTTGAGGCCATATCTTTGGTTACTGATCTCTTCACACATTGACTAGTGATTGACAGGTGGGTTTCTAAAGATACCTGCAGTTTACAGATATCCTCTAGGCTTATTAGCTAATCTATACCTTCATTTTTACCTTTGACATTTCTGGTACCACAGTACAATCTGGAATGGTATTTGAAAGTGACTAGGGCTCATAAGTATTTCCTTCTCAATAGTGTAGCATTGAATGAATTACATTATTGAAGAGACAACCATGGCCCAGCTGAAAATACATTATACGACCATAGCTCTACTTAAATACCTAGTTTTATTATAGCTCTCAAAACAAGAATCCCATCTGCTATAAATTACATTCCTGAAATTCTCCAATGTATCTAAGTTCAGAATGATATAAGGAGAATACAGTTACCTCCCTTGGTATGCAATCACAGGAAGTGCATTATTCCTCCCAAAATATTGGGGCGATCAAATTTATCAGGAAATGTCTCGTACACAGGACAGTGCTCAAATCCCGCATGCAAGTCCAGACTCGGGGTAAGAATAGACCTCAGCTCCTCGGGAAGCTTGTCATAAAAGGTGACTTACTGGGGCACCCATGGGGTTCCCGGGTGTGAAAAGGAATAGGACCCTCACCCATGTAGTTTCCGAGTGTGTAAAGGAATAGGAACCAAACATCATGATATGACTGAAATAGTGTTGAAAGCAACGCTAAATCATATTCACTCACCCACTCACACATCCACTTGAGCTTATACTCCAAGAAACTGTATCCTGTAGAAATAATAGGATTCCAGCACCAGCTGGATACCAGGGTTTTACTGTCTTTTTACAGCAGCCAATTTGTCAATTACTAGTCTACTGCATCATTTGTTCAAAAGATGCTACATTGTACTGGTCAGCTGGGTGCTGTACATTGTACTGGTCATCTGGGTGCTGTACATTGTACTGGTCATCTGGGTGATGTACATTGTACTGGTCATTGTACATTGTACTGGTCATCTGGGTGCTGTACATTGTATTGGTCATCTGGGTGATGTACATTGTACTCGTCATCTGGGTGCTGTACATTGTACTGGTCATCTGGGTGATGTACATTGTACTGGTCATCTGGGTGCTGTACATTGTACTGGTCATCTGGGTGCTGTACATTGTACTGGTCATCTGGGTGCTGTACATTGTACTGGTCATCTGGATGCTGTACATTGTACTGGTCATCTGGGTGCTGTACATTGTACTGGTCATCTGGGTGCTGTACATTGTACTGGTCATCTGGGTGATGTACATTGTACTGGTCATCTGGGTGCTGTACATTGTACTGGTCATCTGGGTGATGTACATTGTACTGGTCATCTGGGTGGTGTACATTGTACTGGTCATCTGGATGATGTACATTGTACTGGTCATCTGGATGATGTACATTGTACTGGTCATCTGGGTGCTGTACATTGTACTGGTCATCTGGATGATGTACATTGTACTGGTCATCTTGGTGCTGTACATTGTACTGGTCATCTGGATGATGTACATTGTACTGGTCATCTGGGTGCTGTACATTGTACTGGTCATCTGGATGATGTACATTGTACTGGTCATCTGGGTGATGTACATTGTACTGGTCTGCTGGGTGATGTACATTGTACTGGTCATCTGGGTGCTGTACATTGTACTGGATCATTCGGGTGATGTACATTGTACTGGTCATCGGTGATGTACATTGTACTGGTCATCTGGGTGATACATTGTACGGTCATCTGGGTGCTGTACATTGTACTGGTCATCTGGGTGCTGCATTGTACTGGCTCTATCTGGGTGATTGATGCAAGATTGTACGTCGCCCTTGGATGCTGTACATTGTACTGGTCATCTGGATGCTGTACATTGTACTGATCATCTGGATGCTGTACATTGTACTGGTCATCTGGGTGCTGTACATTGTACTGGTCATCTGGGTGATGTACATTGTACTGGTCATCTGGGTGCTGTACATTGTACTGGTCATCTGAGTGATGTACATTGTACTGGTCATCTGGGTGCTGTACATTGTACTGGTCATCTGGATGATGTACATTGTACTGGTCATCTGGGTGCTGTACATTGTACTGGTCATCTGGATGATGTACATTGTACTGGTCAGCTGGATGATGTACATTGTACTGGTCATCTGGATGCTGTACATTGTACTGGTCATCTGGGTGATGTACATTGTACTGGTCATCTGGATGATGTACATTGTACTGGTCATCTGGGTGATGTACATTGTACTGGTCATCTGGGTGATGTACATTGTACTGGTCAGCTGGATGATGTACATTGTACTGGTCATCTGGGTGATGTACATTGTACTGGTCATCTGGGTGATGTACATTGTACTGGTCATCTGGGTGATGTACATTGTACTGGTCAGCTGGATGATGTACATTGTACTGGTCATCTGGGTGATGTACATTGTACTGGTCAGCTGGATGATGTACATTGTACAGGTCATCTGAGTGATGTACATTGTACTGGTCATCTGAGTGATGTACGTTGTACTGGTCAGCTGGATGATGTACATTGTACTGGTCATCTGGATGATGTACATTGTACTGGTCATCTGGGTGATGTACATTGTACTGGTCAGCTGGATGATGTACATTGTACTGGTCATCTGGGTGCTGTACATTGTACTGGTCATCTGGGTGATGTACATTGTACTGGTCAGCTGGATGATGTACATTGTACTGGTCATCTGGGTGATGTACATTGTACTGGTCATCTGGGTGATGTACGTTGTACTGGTCATCTGGGTGCTGTACGTTGTACTGGTCATCTGGGTGCTGTACGTTGTACTGATCATCTGGGTGCTGTACGTTGTACTGGTCATCTGGGTGCTGTACGTTGTACTGGTCATCTGGGTGCTGTACATTGTACTGGTCATCTGGGTGATGTACATTGTACTGGTCATCTGGGTGATGTACATTGTACTGGTCATCTGGGTGATGTACATTGTACTGGTCATCTGGGTGATGTACATTGTACTGGTCATCTGGGTGATGTACATTGTACTGGTCATCTGGGTGATGTACATTGTACTGATCATCTGGGTG
>JAVTVY010051363.1:0-26206 GCA_036873755.1 Hanleya hanleyi | reverse complement strand
AATGGTTTCGGCGCTATGGAGCCAGTTAACAGTTCGCGGCGCCCAGTTAACAGTTCAAACTTCAGTTCCTGGCGACGCCCCTGTGAATCGGAAGTGGAAATTTTTCAGATCAAAATGTCGGCCTTGACGAGTTCTCTAATTGTACCAAGTATGAACACTCTAGGCCTAATAGTTTCGGAGCTATGAGCCAGTTAACAGTTCAAACCTCAGTTCCTGGCGTCGCCCCTGATCAACGGAAGTGGAAATTTTTCACATCAAAATGTCGGCCTTGACGAGTACTGTAATTGTACTAAGTTTAAACACTCTAGGGCTAATGGTTTTGGCGCTATGGAGCCAGTTAACAGTTCGCGGGGTCCAGTTAACAGTTCAAACTTCTGTTCCTGGCGTCGCCCCTATTCACCGGAAGTGGAATTTTTTCACATCAAAATGTCGGCCTTGACGAGTACTGTAATTCTACCAAGTATAAACACTCTAGGTCTAATGGTTTTGGCGCTATGGAGCCAGTTAACAGTTCGCGGTGCCCAGTTAACAGTTCAAACTTCTGTTCCTGGCGTCGCCCCTGATCACCGGAAGTGGAATTTTTTCACATCAAAATGTCGGCCTTGACGAGTACTGTAATTCTACCAAGTATGAACACTCTACGTCTAATGGTTTTGGCGCTATGGAGCCAGTTATCAGTTCGCGGCGCCCAGCTAACAGTTCAAACTTCAGTTCCTGGCGACGCCCCTGTGAATCGGAAGTGGAAATTTTTCAGATCAAAATGTCGGCCTTGACGAGTTCTCTAATTGTACCAAGTATGAACACTCTAGGCCTAATAGTTTCGGAGCTATGAGCCAGTGAACAGTTCAAACTTCAGTTCCTGGCGTCGCCCCTGATCACCGGAAGTGGAAATTTTTCACATCAAAATGTCGGCCTTGACGAGTACTGTAATTGTACTAAGTTTAAACACTCTAGGGCTAATGGTTTTGGCGCTATGGAGCCAGTTAACATTTCGCCGGGTCCAGTTAACAGTTCAAACTTCTGTTCCTGGCGTCGCCCCTGATCACCGGAAGTGGAATTTTTTCACATCAAAATGTCGGCCTTGACGAATACTGTAATTCTACCAAGTATGAACGCTCTAGGTCTAATGGTGTTGGCGCTATGGAGCCAGTTAACAGTTCGCGGCGCCCAGTTAACAGTTCAAACTTCAGTTCCTGGCGACGCTCCTGATCACCGGAAGTGGAAATTTTTCACATCAATATGTCGGCCTTGACGAGTACTGTAATTGTACTAAGTTTAAACACTCTACGGCTAATGGTTTTGGCGCTATGGAGCCAGTTAACAGTTCGCGGGGTCCAGTTAACAGTTCAAACTTCTGTTCCTGGCGTCGCCCCTGATCACCGGAAGTGCAATTTTTTCACATCAAAATGTCGGCCTTGACGAGTACTGTAATTCTACCAAGTATGAACACTCTAGGTCTAATGGTTTTGGCGCTATGGAGCCAGTTAACAGTTCGCGGGGTCCAGTTAACAGTTCAAACTTCTGTTCCTGGCGTCGCCCCAGATCACCAGCAGTGGAAATTTTTCCCATCAAAATGTCGGCCTTGACGAGTTCTCTAATTGTACCAAGTATGAACACTCTAGGCCTAATAGTTTCGGAGCTATGAGCCAGTTAACAGTTCAAACTTCAGTTCCTGGCGTCGCCCCTGATCACCTGAAGTGGAAATTTTTCACATCAAAATGTCGGCCTTGACGAGTACTGTAACTGTACTAAGTTTAAACACTCTAGGGCTAATGGTTTTGGCGCTATGGAGCCAGTTAACAGTTCGCCGGGTCCAGTTAACAGTTCAAACTTCTGTTCCTGGCGTCGCCCCTGATCACCGGAAGTGGAATTTTTTCACATCAAAATGTCGGCCTTGACGAGTACTGTAATTCTACCAAGTATAAACACTCTAGGTCTAATGGTTTTGGCGCTATGGAGCCAGTTAACGGTTCGCGGCGCCCAGTTAACAGTTCAAACTTCAGTTCCTGGCGACGCCCCTGTGAATCGGAAGTGGAAATTTTTCAGATCAAAATGTCGGCCTTGACGAGTTCTCTAATTGTACCAAGTATGAACACTCTAGGGCTAATGGTTTTGGCGCTATGGAGCCAGTTAACAGTTCGCGGGGTCCAGTTAACAGTTCAAACTTCAGTTCCTGGCGCCGCCCCTGAGAATCGGAAGTGGAAATTTTTCAGATCAAAATGTCGGCCTTGACGAGTTCTCTAATTGTACCAAGTATGAACACTCTAGGCCTAATAGTTTCGGAGCTATGAGCCAGTTAACAGTTCAAACTTCAGTTCCTGGCGTCGCCCTTGATCACCGGTAGTGGAAATTTTTCACATTAAAATGTCGGCCTTGACGAGTACTGTAATTGTACTAAGTTTAAACACTCTAGGGCTAATGGTTTTGGCGCTATGGAGCCAGTTAACAGTTCGCCGGGTCCAGTTAACAGTTCAAACTTCTGTTCCTGGCGTCGCCCCTGATCACCGGAAGTAGAATTTTTTCACATCAAAATGTCGGCCTTGACGAGTACTGTGAATTCACCGCAAGTATGAACGCTCTGGAGTCTAATGGTTTGGCGCTATGGAGCCAGTTAACAGTTCGCGGCGCCCAGTTAACAGTTCAAACTTCAGTTCCTGGCGTCACCCCTGATCACCGGAAGTGGAATTTTTTCACATCAAAATGTCGGCCTTGACGAGTACTGTAATTCTACCAAGTATGAACACTCTAGGTCTAATGGTTTTGGCGCTATGGAGCCAGTTAACAGTTCGCGGGGTCCAGTTAACAGTTCAAACTTCTGTTCCTGGCGTCGCCCCAGATCACCAGCAGTGGAAATTTTTCGCATCAAAATGTCGGCCTTGACGAGTTCTCTAATTGTACCAAGTATGAACACTCTAGGCCTAATAGTTTCGGAGCTATGAGCCAGTTAACAGTTCAAACTTCAGTTCCTGGCGTCGCCCCTGATCACCTGAAGTGGAAATTTTTCACATCAAAATGTCGGCCTTGACGAGTACTGTAACTGTACTAAGTTTAAACACTCTAGGGCTAATGGTTTTGGCGCTATGGAGCCAGTTAACAGTTCGCCGGGTCCAGTTAACAGTTCAAACTTCTGTTCCTGGCGTCGCCCCTGATCACCGGAAGTGGAATTTTTTCACATCAAAATGTCGGCCTTGACGAGTACTGTAATTCTACCAAGTATGAACGCTCTAGGTCTAATGGTTTTGGCGCTATGGAGCCAGTTAACAGTTCGCGGCGCCCAGTTAACAGTTCAAACTTCAGTTCCTGGCGACGCCCCTGATCACCAGAAGTGAAAATTTTTCACATCAATATGTCGGCCTTGACGAGTACTGTAATTGTACTAAGTTTAAACACTCTAGGGCTAATGGTTTTGGCGCTATGGAGCCAGTTAACAGTTCGCGGCGCCCAGTTAACAGTTCAAACTTCAGTTCCTGGCGACGCCCCTGTCAATCGGAAGTGAAAATTTTTCAGATCAAAATGTCGGCCTTGACGAGTTCTCTAATTGTACCAAGTATGAACACTCTAGGCCTAATAGTTTCGGAGCTATGAGCCAGTTAACAGTTCAAACTTCAGTTCCTGGCGTCGCCCCTGATCACCGGAAGTGGAAATTTTTCACATCAAAATGTCGGCCTTGACGAGTACTGTAATTGTACTAAGTTTAAACACTCTAGGGCTAATGGTTTTGGCGCTATGGAGCCAGTTAACAGTTCGCCGGGTCCAGTTAACAGTTCAAACTTCTGTTCCTGGCGTCGCCCCTGATCACCGGAAGTGGAATTTTTTCACATCAAAATGTCGGCCTTGACGAGTACTGTAATTCTACCAAGTATGAACGCTCTAGGTCTAATGGTTTTGGCGCTATGGAGCCAGTTAACAGTTCGCGGCGCCCAGTTAACAGTTCAAACTTCAGTTCCTGGCGACGCCCCTGATCACCGGAAGTGGAAATTTTTCACATCAATATGTCGGCCTTGACGAGTACTGTAATTGTACTAAGTTTAAACACTCTACGGCTAATGGTTTTGGCGCTATGGAGCCAGTTAACAGTTCGCGGGGTCCAGTTAACAGTTCAAACTTCTGTTCCTGGCGTCGCCCCTGATCACCGGAAGCGGAATTTTTTCACATCAAAATGTCGGCCTTGACGAGTACTGTAATTCTACCAAGTATGAACACTCTAGGTCTAATGGTTTTGGCGCTATGGAGCCAGTTAACAGTTCGCGGGGTCCAGTTAACAGTTCAAACTTCTGTTCCTGGCGTCGCCCCAGATCACCAGCAGTGGAAATTTTTCGCATCAAAATGTCGGCCTTGACGAGTTCTCTAATTGTACCAAGTATGAACACTCTAGGCCTAATAGTTTCGGAGCTATGAGCCAGTTAACAGTTCAAACTTCAGTTCCTGGCGTCGCCCCTGATCACCTGAAGTGGAAATTTTTCACATCAAAATGTCGGCCTTGACGAGTACTGTAACTGTACTAAGTTTAAACACTCTAGGGCTAATGGTTTTGGCGCTATGGAGCCAGTTAACAGTTCGCCGGGTCCAGTTAACAGTTCAAACTTCTGTTCCTGGCGTCGCCCCTGATCACCGGAAGTGGAATTTTTTCACATCAAAATGTCGGTCTTGACGAGTACTGTAATTCTACCAAGTATGAACGCTCTAGGTCTAATGGTTTTGGCGCTATGGAGCCAGTTAACAGTTCGCGGCGCCCAGTTAACAGTTCAAACTTCAGTTCCTGGCGACGCCCCTGATCACCGGAAGTGGAAATTTTTCACATCAAAATGTCGGCCTTGACGAGTACTGTAATTGTACTAAGTTTAAACACTCTAGGGCTAATGGTTTTGCTATGGAGCCAGTTAACAGTTCGCGGCGCCCAGTTAACAGTTCAAACTTCAGTTCCCGGCGACGCCCCTGTCAATCGGAAGTGAAAATTGAACAGATCAAAAATGTCGCATTTCCTTGACGAGTTCTCTAATTGTGGTAAATGGGCATGAACACTCTTAGCCCAATAGTTTCTGAGCTATGAGCCAGTTATCAGTTCAAACTTCAGTTCCTGGCGTCGCCCCTGATCACCGGAAGTGGACATTTTTCACATCAAAATGTCGGCCTTGACGAGTACTCGTAATTGTACTAAGTTTAAACACTCTAGGCTAACGGTTTCGGCGCTATGAGCCAGTTAACAGTTCGCCGGGTCCAGTTAACAGTTCAAACTTCGTTCCTGGCGTCGCCCCGATCACCGGAAGTAGAATTTTTTCACATCAAAATGTCGGCCTTGACGAGCACTGTAATTCTACCAAGTATGACCGCTCTAGGTCTAATGGTTTTGGCGCTATGGAGCCAGTTAACAGTTCGCGGCGCCCAGTTAACAGTTCAAACTTCAGTTCCTGGCGACGCCCCTGATCATCGGAAGTGGAAATTTTTCACATCAATATGTCGGCCTTGACGAGTACTGTAATTGTACTAAGTTTAAACACTCTACGGCTAATGGTTTTGGCGCTATGGAGCCAGTTAACAGTTCGCGGGGTCCAGTTAACAGTTCAAACTTCTGTTCCTGGCGTCGCCCCTGATCACCGGAAGCGGAATTTTTTCACATCAAAATGTCGGCCTTGACGAGTACTGTAATTCTACCAAGTATGAACACTCTAGGTCTAATGGTTTTGGCGCTATGGAGCCAGTTAACAGTTCGCGGGGTCCAGTTAACAGTTCAAACTTCAGTTCCTGGCGACGCCCCTGTGAATCGGAAGTGGAAATTTTTCAGAGCAAAATGTCGGCCTTGACGAGTTCTCTAATTGTACCAAGTATGAACACTCTAGGCCTAATAGTTTCGGAGCTATGAGCCAGTTAACAGTTCAAACTTCAGTTCCTGGCGTCGCCCCTGATCACCGGAAGCGGAATTTTTTCACATCAAAATGTCGGCCTTGACGAGTACTGTAATTCTACCAAGTATGAACACTCTAGGGCTAATGGTTTTGAGGGCGCGGAGCCAGTTAACAGTCTGCGGTCCAGTTAACAGTTCAAACTTCGTTCCTGGCGTCGCCCCTGATCACCGGAAGTGGAATTTTTTCACATCAAAATGTCGGCCTTGACGAGTACTGTAATTCTACCAAGTATGAACACTCTACGTCTAATGGTTTTGGCGCTATGGAGCCAGTTAACAGTTCGCGGCGCCCAGTTAACAGTTCAAACTTCAGTTCCTGGCGACGCCCCTGTGAATCGGAAGTGAAAATTTTTCAGATCAAAATGTCGGCATTGACGAGTTCTCTAATTGTACCAAGTATGAACACTCTAGGCCTAATAGTTTCGGAGCTATGAGCCAGTTAACAGTTCAAACTTCATTTCCTGGCGTCGCCCCTGATCACCGGAAGTGGAATTTTTTCACATCAAATTGTCGGCCTTGACGAGTACTGTAATTCTACCAAGTATGAACACTCTACGTCTAATGGTTTTGGCGCTATGGAGCCAGTTAACAGTTCGCGGGGTCCAGTTAACAGTTCAAACTTCTGTTCCTGGCGTCGCCCCTGATCACCGGAAGTGCAATTTTTTCACATCAAAATGTCGGCCTTGACGAGTACTGTAATTCTACCAAGTATGAACACTCTACGTCTAATGGTTTTGGCGCTATGGAGCCAGTTAACAGTTCGCGGGGTCCAGTTAACAGTTCAAACTTCTGTTCCTGGCGTCGCCCCTGATCACCAGCAGTGGAAATTTTTCACATCAAAATGTCGGCCTTGACGAGTTCTCTAATTGTACCAAGTATGAACACTCTAGGCCTAATAGTTTCGGAGCTATGAGCCAGTTAACAGTTCGCGGCGCCCAGTTAACAGTTCAAACTTCAGTTCCTGGCGACGCCCCTGACCACCGGAAGTGGAAATTTTTCACATCAATATGTCGGCCTTGACGAGTTCTCTAATTGTACCAAGTATGAACACTCTAGGCCTAATAGTTTCGGAGCTATGAGCCAGTTAACAGTTCGCGGCGCCCAGTTAACAGTTCAAACTTCAGTTCCTGGCGACGCCCCTGATCACCGGAAGTGGAAATTTTTCACATCAATATGTCGGCCTTGACGAGTACTGTAATTGTACTAAGTTTAAACACTCTAGGGCTAATGGTTTTGGCGCTATGGAGCCAGTTAACAGTTCGCCGGGTCCAGTTAACAGTTCAAACTTCTGTTCCTGGCGTCGCCCCTGTTCACCGGAAGTGGAATTTTTTCACATCAAAATGTCGGCCTTGACGAGTACTGTAATTCTACCAAGTATGAACGCTCTAGGTCTAATGGTTTTGGCGCTATGGAGCCAGTTAACAGTTCGCGGCGCCCAGTTAACAGTTCAAACTTCAGTTCCTGGCGACGCCCCTGATCACCGGAAGTGGAAATTTTTCACATCAATATGTCGGCCTTGACGAGTACTGTAATTGTACTAAGTTTAAACACTCTACGGCTAATGGTTTTGGCGCTATGGAGCCAGTTAACAGTTCGCGGGGTCCAGTTAACAGTTCAAACTTCTGTTCCTGGCGTCGCCCCTGATCACCGGAAGTGGAATTTTTTTCACATCAAAATGTCGGCCTTGACGAGTACTGTAATTCTACCAAGTATAAACACTCTAGGTCTAATGGTTTTGGCGCTATGGAGCCAGTTAACAGTTCGCGGTGCCCAGTTAACAGTTCAAACTTCTGTTCCTGGCGTCGCCCCTGATCACCGGAAGTGGAATTTTTTCACATCAAAATGTCGGCCTTGACGAGTACTGTAATTCTACCAAGTATGAACGCTCTAGGTCTAATGGTTTTGGCGCTATGGAGCCAGTTAACAGTTCGCGGCGCCCAGTTAACAGTTCAAACTTCAGTTCCTGGCGACGCCCATGATCACCGGAAGTGGAAATTTTTCACATCAATATGTCGACCTTGACGAGTACTGTAATTGTTCTAAGTTTAAACACTCTACGGCTAATGGTTTTGGCGCTATGGAGCCAGTTAACAGTTCGCGGGGTCCAGTTAACAGTTCAAACTTCTGTTCCTGGCGTCGCCCCTGATCACCGGAAGTGGAATTTTGTCACATCAAAATGTCGGCCTTGACGAGTACTGTAATTCTACCAAGTATGAACACTCTAGGTCTAATGGTTTTGGCGCTATGGAGCCAGTTAACAGTTCGCGGGGTCCAGTTAACAGTTCAAACTTCTGTTCCTGGCGTCGCCCCTGATCACCAGCAGTGGAAATTTTTCACATCAAAATGTCGGCCTTGACGAGTTCTCTAATTGTACCAAGTATGAACACTCTAGGCCTAATAGTTTCGGAGCTATGAGCCAGTTAACAGTTCGCGGCGCCCAGTTAACAGTTCAAACTTCAGTTCCTGGCGACGCCCCTGATCACCGGAAGTGGAAATTGTTCACATCAATATGTCGGCCTTGACGAGTACTGTAATTGTACTAAGTTTAAACACTCTACGGCTAATGGTTTTGGCGCTATGGAGCCAGTTAACAGTTCGCGGGGTCCAGTTAACAGTTCAAACTTCTGTTCCTGGCGTCGCCCCTGATCACCGGAAGTGGAATTTTGTCACATCAAAATGTCGGCCTTGACGAGTACTGTAATTCTACCAAGTATGAACACTCTAGGTCTAATGGTTTTGGCGCTATGGAGCCAGTTAACAGTTCGCGGGGTCCAGTTAACAGTTCAAACTTCAGTTCCTGGCGACGCCCCTGTGAATCGGAAGTGGACATTTTTCAGATTAAAATGTCGGCCTTGACGAGTTCTCTAATTGTACCTAGTATGAACACTCTAGGCCTAATAGTTTCGGAGCTATGAGCCAGTTAACAGTTCAAACTTCAGTTCCTGGCGTCGCCCCTGATGACCGGAAATGGAAATTTTTCACATCAAAATGTCGGCATTGACGAGTACTGTAACTGTACGAAGTTTAAGCACTCTAGGGCTAATGGTTTTGGCGCTATGGAGCCAGTTAACAGTTCGCGGGGTCCAGTTAACAGTTCAAACTTCTGTTCCTGGCGTCGCTCCTGATCACCGGAAGTGGATTTTTTTTCACATCAAAATGTCGGCCTTGACGAGTACTGTAATTCTACCAAGTATAAACACTCTAGGTCTAATGGTTTTGGCGCTATGGAGCCAGTTAACAGTTCGCGGCGCCTAGTTAACAGTTCAAACTTCAGTTCCTGGCGACGCCCCTGTGAATCGGAAGTGGAAATTTTTCAGATCAAAATGTCGGCATTGACGAGTTCTCTAATTGTACCAAGTATGAACACTCTAGGCCTAATAGTTTCGGAGCTATGAGCCAGTTAACAGTTCAAACTTCAGTTCCTGGCGTCGCCCCTGATCACCTGAAGTGGAAATTTTTCACATCAAAATGTCGGCCTTGACGAGTACTGTAACTGTACTAAGTTTAAACACTCTAGGGCTAATGGTTTTGGCGCTATGGAGCCAGTTAACAGTTCGCCGGGTCCAGTTAACAGTTCAAACTTCTGTTCCTGGCGTCGCCCCTGATCACCGGAAGTGGAATTTTTTCACATCAAAATGTCGGCCTTGACGAGTACTGCAATTCTACCAAGTATGAACACTCTAGGTCTAATGGTTTTGGCGCTATGGAGCCAGTTAACAGTTCGCGGCGCCCAGTTAACAGTTCAAACTTCAGTTCCTGGCGACGCCCCTGTGAATCGGAAGTGGAAATTTTTCAGATCAAAATGTCGGCCTTGACGAGTTCTCTAATTGTACCAAGTATGAACACTCTAGGCCTAATAGTTTCGGAGCTATGAGCCAGTTAACAGTTCAAACTTCAGTTCCTGGCGTCGCCCCTGATCACCGGAAGTGGAAATTTTTCACATCAAATTGTCGGCCTTGACGAGTACTGTAATTGTACTAAGTTTAAACACTCTAGGGCTAATGGTTTTGGCGCTATGGAGCCAGTTAATAGTTCGCCGGGTCCAGTTAACAGTTCAAACTTCTGTTCCTGGCGTCGCCCCTGATCACCGGAAGTGGAATTTTTTCACATCAAAATGTCGGCCTTGACGAGTACTGTAATTGTACTAAGTTTAAACACTCTAGGGCTAATGGTTTTGGCGCTATGGAGCCAGTTAACAGTTCGCGGGGTCCAGTTAACAGTTCAAACTTCTGTTCCTGGCGTCGCCCCTGATCACCAGCAGTGGAAATTTTTCACATCAAAATGTCGGCCTTGACGAGTACTGTAATTCTACCAAGTATGAACGCTCTAGGTCTAATGGTTTTGGCGCTATGGAGCCAGTTAACAGTTCGCGGCGCCCAGTTAACAGTTCAAACTTCAGTTCCTGGCGACGCCCCTGATCACCGGAAGTGGAAATTTTTCACATCAATATGTCGGCCTTGACGAGTACTGTAATTGTACTAAGTTTAAACACTCTACGGCTAATGGTTTTGGCGCTATGGAGCCAGTTAACAGTTCGCGGGTTCCAGTTAACAGTTCAAACTTCTGTTCCTGGCGTCGCCCCTGATCACCGGAAGTGGAATTTTTTCACATCAAAATGTCGGCCTTGACGAGTACTGTAATTCTACCAAGTATGAACACTCTAGGTCTAATGGTTTTGGCGCTATGGAGCCAGTTAACAGTTCGCGGGGTCCAGTTAACAGTTCAAACTTCTGTTCCTGGCGTCGCCCCAGATCACCAGCAGTGGAAATTTTTCGCATCAAAATGTCGGCCTTGACGAGTTCTCTAATTGTACCAAGTATGAACACTCTAGGCCTAATAGTTTCGGAGCTATGAGCCAGTTAACAGTTCGCGGCGCCCAGTTAACAGTTCAAACTTCAGTTCCTGGCGACGCCCCTGATCACCGGAAGTGGAAATTTTTCACATCAATATGTCGGCCTTGACGAGTACTGTAAATGTACTAAGTTTAAACACTCTAGGGCTAATGGTTTTGGCGCTATGGAGCCAGTTAACAGTTCGCGGGGTCCAGTTAACAGTTCAAACTTCTGTTCCTGGCGTCGCCCCTGATCGCCGGAAGTGGAAATTTTTCACATCAAAATGTCGGCCTTGACGAGTACTGTAATTCTACCAAGTATGAACACTCTAGGTCTAATGGTTTTGGCGCTATGGAGCCAGTTAACAGTTCGCGGCGCCCAGTTAACAGTTCAAACTTCAGTTCCTGGCGACGCCCCTGTGAATCAGAAGTGGAAATTTTTCATAACAAAATGTAATTGTACTAAGTTTAAACACTCTAGGGCTAATGGTTTTGGCGCTATGGAGCCAGTTAACAGTTCGCGGGGTCCAGTTAACAGTTCAAACCTCAGTTCCTGGCGTCGCCCCTGATCACCGGAAGTGGAAATTTTTCACATCAAAATGTCGGCCTTGACGAGGCCCGTAATTCTACCAAGTATGAACACTCTAGGTCTAAATGGTTTTGCGCTATGGAGCTAGTTAACAGTTCGCGGCGCCCAGTTAACAGTTCAAACTTCAGTTCCTGGCGACGCCCCTGTGAATCAGAAGTGGAAATTTTTCATAACAAAATGTCGGCCTTGACGAGTTCTCTAATTGTACCAAGTATGAACACTCTAGGCCTAATAGTTTCGGAGCTAAGGAGCTGAAGTTAACAGTTCAAACTTCAGTTCCTGACGCCCCTGATCACCGGAAGTGGAAATTTTTCACATCAAAATGTCGCGCCTTGACGAGTACTGTAATTGTACTTAAGTTTAAACACCTAGGGCTAATGGTTTTGGCGCTATGGAGCCAGTTAACAGTTCGCGGCGCCCAGTTAACAGTTCAAACTTCAGTTCCTGGCGACGCCCCTGTGAATTGGAAGTGGAAATTTTTCAGATCAAAATGTCGGCCTTGACGAGTACTGTAATTCTACCAAGTATGAACACTCTAGGTCTAATGGTTTTGGCGCTATGGAGCCAGTTAACAGTTCGCGGCGCCCAGTTAACAGTTCAAACTTCAGTTCCTGGCGACGCCCCTGTGAATCAGAAGTGGAAATTTTTCATAACAAAATGTCGGCCTTGACGAGTTCTCTAATTGTACCAAGTATGAACACTCTAGGCCTAATAGTTTCGGAGCTATGAGCCAGTTAACAGTTCAAACTTCAGCTCCTGGCTTCGCCCCTGATCACCGGAAGTGGAAATTTTTCACATCAAAATGTCGGCCTTGACGAGTACTGTAATTGTACTAAGTTTAAACACTCTAGGGCTAATGGTTTTGGCGCTATGGAGCCAGTTAACAGTTCGCGGGGTCCAGTTAACAGTTCAAACTTCTGTTCCTGGCGTCGCTCCTGATCAACGGAAGTGGAATTTTTTCACATCAAAATGTCGGCCTTGACGAGTACTGTAATTCTACCAAGTATGAACACTCTAGGTCTAATGGTTTTGGCGCTATGGAGCCAGTTAACAGTTCGCGGCGCCCAGTTAACAGTTCAAACTTCAGTTCCTGGCGACGCCCCTGTGAATCGGAAGTAGAAATTTTTCAGATCAAAATGTCGGCCTTGACGAGTTCTCTAATTGTACCAAGTATGAACACTCTAGGCCTAATAGTTTCGGAGCTATGAGCCAGTTAACAGTTCAAACTTCAGTTCCTGGCGTCGCCCCTGATCACCGGAAGTGGAAATTTTTTACATCAAAATGTCGGCCTTGACGAGTACTGTAATTGTACTACGTTTAAACAGTCTATGGCTAATGGTTTTGGCGCTATGGAGCCAGTTAACAGTTCGCGGGGTCCAGTTAACAGTTCAAACTTCTGTTCCTGGCGTCGCCCCTGATCGCCGGAAGTGGATATTTTTCACATCAAAATGTCGGCCTTGACGAGTACTGTAATTCTACCAAGTATGGACACTCTAGGTCTAATGGTTTTGGCGCTATGGAGCCAGTTAACAGTTCGCGGCGCCCAGTTAACAGTTCAAACTTCAGTTCCTGGCGACGCCCCTGTGAATCAGAAGTGGAAATTTTTCATAACAAAATGTAATTGTACTAAGTTTAAACACTCTAGGGCTAATGGTTTTGGCGCTATGGAGCCAGTTAACAGTTCGCGGGGTCCAGTTAACAGTTCAAACTTCAGTTCCTGGCGTCGCCCCTGATCACCGGAAGTGGAAATTTTTCACATCAAAATGTCGGCCTTGACGAGTACTGTAACTCTCCCAAGTATGAACACTCTAGGTCTAATGGTTTTGGCGCTATGGAGCCAGTTAACAGTTCGCGGCGCCCAGTTAACAGTTCAAACTTCAGTTCCTGGCGACGCCCCTGTGAATCAGAAGTGGAAATTTTTCATAACAAAATGTCGGCCTTGACGAGTTCTCTAATTGTACCAAGTATGAACACTCTAGGCCTAATAGTTTCGGAGCTATGAGCCAGTTAACAGTTCAAACTTCAGTTCCTGGCGTCGCCCCTGGTCACCGGAAGTGGAAATTTTTCACATCAAAATGTCGGCCTTTACGAGTACTGTAATTGTACCAAGTTTAAACACTCTAGGGCTAATTGTTTTGGCGCTATGGAGCCAGTTAACAGTTCGCTGGGTCCAGTTAACAGTTCAAACTTCTGTTCCTGGCGTCGCCCCTGATCACCGGAAGTGGAATTTTTTCACATCAAAATGTCGGCCTTGACGAGTACTGTAAATCTACCAACTATGAACACTCTAGATGTAATGGTTTTGGCGCTATGGAGCCAGTTAACAGTTCGCGGCGCCCAGTTAACAGTTCAAACTTCAGTTCCTGGCGACGCCCCTGTGAATCGGAAGTCGAACTTTTTCAGATCAAAATGTCGGCCTTGACGAGTTCTCTAATTGTACCAAGTATGAACACTCTAGGCCTAATAGTTTCGGAGCTATGAGCCAGTTAACAGTTCAAACTTCAGTTCCTGGCGTCGCTCCTGATCACTGGAAGTGGAAATTTTTCACATCAAAATGTCGGCCTTGACGAGTACTGTAACTGTACTAAGTTTAAACACTCTAGGGCTAATGGTTTTGGCGCTATGGAGCCAGTTAACAGTTCGCGGGGTCCAGTTAACAGTTCAAACTTCTGTTCCTGGCGTCGCTCCTGATCACCGGAAGTGGATTTTTTTCACATCAAAATGTCGGCCTTGACGAGTACTGTAATTCTACCAAGTATGAACACTCTAGGTATAATGGTTTTGGTGCTATGGAGCCAGTTAACAGTTCGCGGCGACCAGTTAACAGTTCAAACTTCAGTTCCTGGCGACGCCCCTGTGAATCGGAAGTGGAAATTTTTCACATCAAAATGTCGGCCAAGTATGAACACTCTAGGCCTAATAGTTTCGGAGCTATGAGCCAGTTAACAGTTCAAACTTCAGTTCCTGGCGTCGCCCCTGATCACCGGAAGTGGACATTTTTCACATCAAAATGTCGGCCTTGACGAGTACTGTAATTGTACTAAGTTTAAACACTCTAGGGCTAATGGTTTTGGCGCTATGGAGCCAGTTAACAGTTCGCCGGGTCCAGTTAACAGTTCAAACTTCTGTTCCTGGCGTCGCTCCTGATCACCAGAAGTGGAATTTTTTCACATCAAAATGTCGGCCTTGACGAGTACTGTAATTCTACCAAGTATAAACACTCTAGGTCTAATGGTTTTGGCGCTATGGAGCCAGTTAACAGTTCGCGGCGCCCAGTTAACAGTTCAAACTTCAGTTCCTGGCGACGCCCCTGTGAATCGGAAGTGGAAATTTTTCACATCAAAATGTCGGCCTTGCCGAGTTCTCTAATTGTACCAAGTATGAACACTCTAGGCCTAATAGTTAATTAGTTGTAGATGAATTTGTATATCTTCGCCAAATAATGACTGGTCCATCTCGAATTGTGAACTGTGAACTGTTAACTGAGGTCCAACTTCACTCACCTCGCGGAAGAACGTCCGACTGGACTAATGTGTCGTCCGTTTTCTTCATTCTGGGCATGTGCAGACAGGTAATGGTTGGAAAATGGGCACTGGAAGGGATCGAGGTGGACCAATAGTGTTCGGATTGGGCCGTATGAGGTATCTGTGTGAGGCATTCGTGTGAATATATCTGCCCTTCGGGAAATTTTCTGGGAAAACCCCTGTTCTATTTATAGATCACTTGGGAGTAGTGGAGAAAGAGAATTTCGGAGGTGCAATGGATTGCGTTTGGCGAAGATAAGGGCATTTTTCCATCCGGCTACCTGGTAGAGTTACCTGTGAGTGAGTGAGTGGATGAGTGGGTGAGTGAGTGAGTGAGTGAGAAAGTCCATCTTTGTTCGGTGTGACCTAAGCATCGCCAGGCAGTCCAGGATATTGTTCAGGCAGCATATCCTCAAACAGTAGTTTGCGCATTCTGTTCGCATTTTCCAGGCTTTCAGTGGGTGGTAACCCCATATCCTCTTTCAAGTGAAGCATGGTGTTCATGATGGACCGGGGGTCGCCTTTCATTTCAAGCGGCAGCAGGGTATACCGTTCATAGATGGCCGTGGCTGTTTTCCTGGTGCGTGTTTGCATTTGGATGTACGCCCGTTGTAAGTTATCCCGTCCGGCGTCTTCGGTTATCACAGCATAGCTATTAATAGCTTCATGCAAAATACGATCCTAAAAGGTGGGTTCTTCTTCACTTCCCTGGGATTGTAGGTTGACTCTATGAGATCAAGCTCTCCGTATCAGTAAATAGACCATCAACCGTCTCTGTTTCGGTATCATTACATGCCTCCTCAGTGGGCTCCTCGGAGTCTGGATGGAAAGTCTTCTGGTGTCGCATCATATCGTAATGTCTAGTGAACCTGCGTTCGCACTCAGAGCATGTATCACCATGTTGATGGCTGAACGTCAGCTGTGCACGTTTTTGGAATACGCATGCTTTATAGACAGTAACGCCTGCCAACGCCCAGCTCAACGCTTCAACGCCCTGGTGAAATAGCTCTGAAGCTCTGATTTTATAGATATTCCATGGAATTGCCACTAATTTATCAAAATGCAGTGACGCCCGTCAACCCCCGTCGTTACGCTGGATCGACATCGGGCCTTCCAGACTAGTCTTTTGTGTTAATTGCCGTCATTTACATCTGACGACGATACAGCTCACCAATCTCCAATGTACAAGTTGTCATAGCGAAACAGCTCACCAATTACCAGTATACGAGTTGTCAGAGCATTTCCATCATAGCTCTTTAGATTTGTATCTAATACCGCTTATGCCGGTACTAGGGGCCGTGTGGTCATATCATCCAAGTTGCCACATGAACAGGTACAATAAAAGTGTACCTGAGATACAACACATATCACGAATCGTTAGATTCTTGGTATGTGCTTTAGAATAGGTTACCAGAAGACTATTCTGTGAAGTCATACGACGCAGTCAGTATGTCGGCACCTCTTCCCACTTCCCTTATATGTGTTGTAATTTTTACCTGTATATGGCGAGATTCTGCTGGTGGACGTTTCGTCCCCGAGGCCCGCCCCCTGTACAGACCTTTGGTCTTTGATATATGTTGGCATTTGTGGGAAGTTGATGCTGGGTCGACATCGGGCCTTACAGACTAGTCTTTTGTGTTAAATGCCGTCATTTACATCTGACGACGATACAGCTCACCAATCTCCAATGTACGAGTTATCACAGCGAAACAGCTCACCAATTACCAGTATACGAGTTGTCAGAGCATTTCCATCATAGCTCTTTAGATTTGTATCTAATACCGCTTATGCCGGTGCTAGGGGCCGTGTGGTCATATCATCCAAGTTGCCACATGAACAGATACAATAAAAGCAGCATACCTGAGATACAACACATATCACGAATCGTTAGATTCTTGGTATGTGCTTTAGAATAGGTTTACCAGAAGACTATTCTGTGAAGTCATATGACGCACTCAGTATGTCGGCACCTCTTCCCACTTCCCTTATATGTGTTGTAATTTTTACCTGTATATGGCGAGATTCTGCTGGTGGACGTTTCGTCCCCGAGGCTTGCCCTCTGTACAGACCTTTTGGTCTTTGATATATGTTGGCATTTGTGGGAAGTTGATGCTGGGTCGACATCGGGCCTTGCAGACTAGTCTTTTGTGTTAATTGCCGTCATTTACATCTGACGACGATACAGCTCACCAATCTCCAATGTACGAGTTGTCACAGCGAAACAGCTCACCAATTACCAGTATACGAGTTGTCAGAGCATTTCCATCATAGCTCTAGATTTGTATCTAATACCGCTGATGCCGGTGCTAGGGGCCGTGTGATCATATCATCCAAGTTGCCACATGAACAGGTACAATAAAAGCGTACCTGAGATACAACACATATCACGAATCGTTAGATTCTTGGTATGTGCTTTAGAATAGGTTTACCAGAAGACTATTCTGTGAAGTCATATGACGCAGTCAGTATGTCGGCACCTCTTCCCACTTCCCTTATATGTGTTGTAATTAACGCCCGTCTAAACGCCTTAACGCCCTATCTTTGCGCCTAAACACTTTATCTTAACGCGTTAACGCCCTAGCATAACGCCTTGACGCCATGATGTAGACAGATGAGAGAACAACAACACCAACAAGGATGTCAGGTCAATCGTTTTATTATCCCCAACAGCACATTATACCCACGCTGGGGGAGCCGAGTTAGATATGTTTACAATTATCCTAGGCTCTTGTCCAATCAGAAGCCGCTGTTTGAGAAAGTTCAATCTTCGGTCGGTGTAACCTAAGCGTCGTCCGGCAGTCCAGGATACCGTTGAGGCAGCATGTCCTGAAACAGTTGTTTGCGCATTCTGATCGCATTTTCCAGGACCTCGGTGGATGGTAACCCCATTTCGTCTTCCAAGTGACGCTTGGTCTTTATGATGGACCTGTGCGTGGGGTTGCCTTTCATTTCAAGCGGCAGGAGGCTATACCGTTCATAGATGGCCATGGCTGTTTTTTCTGATGTTCGGGTGCATTTGGATGTACGCATGGATGGATTGAGAGCTCGGAGCTCTCGGAGCTCTTGGAGTCTGAGCTTGAAAGTCACGTCATCGTACGCATGCGCACGCACCTCTGGCCGTGGTGGAACCTGTACTTTATAGCCCGTATGGCATAGGGTACACGACGGCTTCTGTTTGGACAAGAGTATAATTGAATTGTAAACATACCCAACGAGACTCTCCCAGTGTGGGTATGAGGTAATGGAGGGAAGAATAAAGTGGTTGACCGGTCATGCTTGTTGTTGTTGAACCTATCATGAGTGCCATTGGTATTAAGACACAAGGGATGGACACAGACTGAAGCTAATGGTGTACACATAACCGTATTTCACCACTCACGCACACACACGCACACACACACACACTCACTCACCGTCGGTAGTGCATCCATGCGTTAAGACAGACGTTGAGCACGCCTCATTCACTCACTCACTCACACTCACTCACAGGTAACTCTACCAGGCAGCCGAATGGAAAAATGCCCTTATCGCCCCCAAACGCACTCCATAGCACCTCCAATATTTCCCTTTCTTCACCACCCCAGGCCTACCTGAACTTTTCAAAAAAAATTCACCGCAAAAAAAATTCGAGATCCCTCCCTTCGTGTTCTACATCGCGAGACGAACAAAACAAGGTGCCACACCCCATACTAAAATGCACAAGAAAAAAAAGAAAAATGACCACCCCATACCCCATACAGGCATTCCCCGTATAGATTCACAGTCACTGGGGTCTTATTTTGGGGGAGATCCCTCGTGTTCACAGGAAGTGTCCCGGATGCAACCCGAATGTCACATGATCGGATGTGACGTCACATCACCATGGCAACTCCACAAAAAAGTCAGTCACACTTTACGACAGAATATCCACTTATACTACTACTCACGGACTGTCCCATAATTATTCCTAGAATGAATCTAATTCGCCAGTAATGATCAGCAATTTTTGCACAGACTCTCATCAACATTCAAGATCGCTATATGTGCTGTAATACATCTGTGAACTCTGAAATTAAATTAATTTCATGGTTGAGTAGTCTATTACCCACGTTTTTTGTTCTTTCTTTTCCACGCAGATGTTCCAAATGGTTTGGGTTAACGTTGTTATGATCATAGCTGGACTGGTCCCCGCCAGTTTGAGCGCAGATGACGTAGACGCCTGTCTGGAAGCCAATATTATTAAATGTGAATCGGACTTTCGGGACAGCCTTTCCGAAGCTTACGATCAGAAATCGTACAACAACATGTGTACAGCCACGATGGTGAGAGAAACCCAAATAGAAACAACCATTGTAGATTTCCAGAAGTATATGATACAGATGTAACAGTCTATGCCAGACTATCCTGAGTATCAAATCCTGTGTCGGCATATCTGGAAGATACTACGGAGCCGTAAAAGGGACATGGAAATTATTTTTTTCAGCCCCTATTTTTTTTTTTTTTTTTTTTTTTTTTAAGTCGTTATAACGACTTATTTTTTTTATTTTTTTTTTTTATTATGTCGTTATAACGACTTAATTGACCAATGAAATTCGAGCATTAAGTCGTTAGAACGACTTATTAAGTCGTTAGAACGACTTAATTGACCAATGAAATTGCAGCATTAAGTCGTTAGAACGACTTATTAAGTCGTTATAACGACTTAATTGACCAATGAAATTCCGTCTTACTTCTGCAGCTTTTATTTTGTTAACTGACAACTGCCCTCAAAACAGCGTTTAGATATGCAGTATGAAGTCTGATAATGCCATTGAAGTAATAAACTTTGGATAAATTGGAGAGATATGTAGGCTATAGAGGTGGGAAAAGTTGACGACGTCTGCCGACTAAAAGGCAACCCTATGACTCTATGCCCAACCTGCCAATTCACATGGCTTCTCTGTGTTGGTCCGATAATATCGCCAAAATTGTTTTGCTCGCCACCCTCCATTACAGATAATTGAGAAGCTTGTAGCGTTGGTTCGGGCGGTATGGCGGCTCACTTCAAAGAATTAACAAGCGCTGAATGAGCGCAAAGACCTCCGTCGAGGCAAAAGGTTCAGTAGGGGAATAGTACATCACTGAATAACATAGGGCAGGATGCCAAGCTCAATTTTGCATTTGTTGACGTGAACTTCACCAATGGTAATTAACGTGAGATTGAGGGTTCCCCACTAGCATGTCCAGCTAGGGATGTGGAAGTCACATTCCGCACATATAATATTTCTTTGATTTCACGTGCTTGAAATATTGGGGTATGGAATAGAGTATATTGATTGGAAACCTGGAATACTGCTTGAGACATTAGGCCCCTTCCCACCCACACCTCCCCATGAGAGGACACCCCCACCCAAATCAACACGTTAGCGGCAGAAATGAGACCCTGTGTGCCTAGTTTTACCAACTTGCTTGTGATTTTATGGTATAGGCCCTACACATCAACACTTCATAGTTTGTATGTGTACAGTATAGCATCCTCATTGACAGAATCCTCTACAAAACACATCTGATTTTACCGACACTTCGTTCTGATCTGTCTCAGCATCATGTGCTGATTCAATGAGCTCGGAATAATTTTGTATACTGGTGTTACAGGTCACCTTCACCATAATGTATCAATTACCATGGACTTGTACATGTATCACATTCATACTGAATGGTGATGGCTGATGAGAATATTGTCCATATGGAACAAATGGCTGGATTCCAGCGAATAAAAAGTTCATGTTAATCATAAACAACATACAATTAATAATACTATCAAATAATTATGTATATTCCTTGTCGACATCAATATAATACAGACAATATTATGACTGAATCAGGGTAACAGATATCCACTATGTCTACACTAAACTGAAGGAGATGCATGAAGCGTATTATATTATGTTGTAAAACGTCACTTGCTAATCTCGATTATGTTGCTTATTGTGAAAATAAATGAAGTTATGAAAATAAATTTAGTATGATTGCCCAGTACCCTCAAATTAGAAATATCTTCAGCAACTAAAGTTAAGCCAATCATAACAATATATAACACCATGGTACTCAGGAAATGAAGTCTTTGTTTCTAGAAGCTAAATCATTTCTGACACATTCAAGTCCTCACCTGGTCAAGGGACATAATTTTGTAAAAAAAAAAATATAAAAAAAACAAGTATAGATCCACACTGGCGCAGACCAGAAAGTTTTATGACCTTTGATGATATTTGTGGAGCATGCTGCAGGACTTCATCTTTCATGAATCTGATATTATCCACACAATCCCATTCTACATGATATTTTTGCCATAGCACCGATTACTACTACTACTATTTTAATTTGAATGGCGCTTTCAATTTAATAAAATTATGCGCGCCAGGTCGTTGCATTGAGTTTGATGTACAACATATATATTGATTTAAAATATCCAACTATACGGATTTGTAATGGATTAAAAAAATATGTAGAAAAATCAAACTCCAAATGCGTTATTTAATGTCATGGTGAGGTTAGAGACATAAAAGGAAGGGAGCATGTATGGACCAACACAATTAATTTAATAATAATAAAATCCTAACGACCCTTTCTAAAAAATAAATATAAAACTGAACTAAAAAGGCTAATATAGCACATGCATATTTTGTTTAAACAAAAATTAGACTCATCATATAGATTTAGATTTGACAATGTGAGAAAAATCGAGATTAGATGTAATATCTATACTCATCCTGATGAAGACAGTGAATGATGACCTCGTGGTATCATCAGACACCAATGTCCAACCAGAACAAGTAAAGACATTATTTAAAATAAAACTGTTTACCCCAACCCCCTCCCTTAAGCAAATGTAAGAAAATGTATATTAAACAGAGTGGTGAATAAAAACGAGATTTGATGTAATATCTATGCCTGTCCCGATGAACACCGTGAATGATGACCTCATGGTATCATCAGACACAAATGTCCAATCAGAAAAAGCAAGGATACCATTTAAAACAAAACTCTTTCTCAGAGTAGAAATATTGGTATAATTTCTTAACCACAGGTAAGAAAATATATATTAAACTATTCTAGAATTTTATTATTCATCAACTTGTAATATGCATGTACTATTAATTAACCAATAAAACTATTATAAATTATTCCACAGGATGGAAGGGGAGGTAACAGTTGTACCCTCCCCAAGACTAGATGTGAAATGTAGAACAAAATAATAAAATCAATATACATTAGAATCTGCGTGTGTGCAGTATATATCTATAAATAGCCAAAAAAACTTTATCACGTTTTTTTCTAGGCTTTAAAATGGATTCCATGGTATGATTGAAGACACCAGCACATATAAGTTCATTAAAAAAGTTTAATCTCTGATTATTAAATCGTGTACACGATAATAAATAGTGACTGATGCCTTCTTCTACATCACACGCATCACACACTCCAGTGGGATGTAAATTACATCTAAAGAGATATGAATTCAGGGGAATATGCCCGACAAGAAGTCTAAAAACAAGTACTCCAGCGTGGCGATTTGGTAAATTCAAAGAGGCGTCTGTAACTGAAGGCTGAAATTGATAATAAAAACGCCCCTTCTCTGAATTATCCCAGCATTCCTGCCATTTAGATTTAAAATAAGGATATAAACAAGCCATGGCTTCATTTATGGTCAATCCCATATGTATATTAATATCTGGAAGTGCGGATGCGTGCTTAGCAAGAGAGTCCGCAAGCTCATTCCCATATATACCAGAATGGCCCGGGACCCAATCGAAATAAATTACAATATTTTCATAAGTCATCGTAGTGACAAAATATAATATTTCATATAAAATACTTGAAGACCGGCTCCAAGAGAAGTTAAGCATTGCTTGTAAAGAACTAAGAGAGTCTGTAAAAATTACAGCTCTAGATATACCAGTATCTCTAATAAAATTGAGTGCCATTAAAATAGCTGTCAGCTCAGCTGTATAAACACTCACATGATTATTAATTCTAAAGGATTTAGAATATTTTATTTCAGGTATGCAAAATGCAGCACCCACCCTGCCGGTATCTGGACACTTGGAGGCATCTGTAAACACTTGCATGTATTCACTCCAATTAGATTTAATATATTCTTTTGTATATCCAGTAATAATATGGGGTGGGTCAGATTTTTTAATTTGTGTATGTAATCCCATATATATGTTTGGTGTAGTCAACAGCCAGGGTGGATAACTCTGCATAAAACAATTCTGGATAGAGAAAACATCAGCATTTGTTTGTTCATACAAGATGTTTGCTCTAATATTAAATGGGAAGTAACGCTTAACGTTACTATCCCAAAATAAACCATCATACCATGAAGGTTCTAGAATATCACTAGTTGGATGATTTATTGACTGTTTAATTTTCATAAAATATTTGAGGGTTCTCATTTGTCTTCTGATGGATAGTGGTATTTCCGCACAAGCAACCTGTAAAGCATGCAAAGGTGTTGAACGTAATGCTCCAGTACATATGCGGAGAGCCTGACACTGTATAGAATCTAGTTTGTTTTTTAATGAGACACACGCAGAGTCGTATGCCTCGCAACAGTAATCTAGGCGGGATCTTATTAGACTCCGATACATCATTAATAAGGGTTTTTTGTCAGCACCCCAACTATGTTTAGATACACAGCGCATAAGATTGAGAGTTTTCTGACATTTCTTAATCAATATATCAATATGGGCCTGCCATGTTAGATATTTATCAAATGTAACCCCCAAATATTTAAATGAATCAGAACATTTTAACCTGGCACCATTGTAAAATAACACTAGTGGCTCAGGCAAAAATTTTTTTGTAAAAAGAACAGCCTCAGGTTTAATGGGAGAAAATTTAAAACCCCAAGTTTTCCCCCATTTCAAAATATCATCTAAAGCCTGTTGAATTTTTTCAACACATAAGTTGAAGTTTCGATGAGAAAACCATATAGCTTTATCATCGGCAAACAAGGAGCACTTAACTTTGTTATCAAGACAGTCGGGTAGGTCATTTATAGCAATATTAAATAAGGTAGGTGATAAAACACTTCCCTGAGGGACGCCATTTTGTATTGGCATAACACGTGATATACTCTGACCAATACGAACTTGAATGCGTCGGTTGGATAGGAAGCCCTTAATCCAACCAAGCATTTTACCACCAATACCAATATTACTTAGTTTAATCAATAAACCGTTTTTCCATACCATGTCATAAGCTTTTTCAATATCAAGGAATACCCCAAGTAAGTATTCCGTATTTGCAATTGACCTTTTAATAGAGGTTTCTAAAGTGATCACATGATCAGTAGTGCTCCTGTTTTTCCTAAAACCACTTTGAAATTTGGATAAAATATTATTTTTTGTTAAAAACCACATAAGCCGATTGTTAATAAGCTTCTCCATCAATTTACATAGGTTAGATGTGAGAGCAATAGGCCTATATGCGGTGGGATTAGAAGCATCCTTTCCTGGTTTAGGAACCGGTATAACAATAGATTTTGTCCAAATATTTGGTAAAATCATACGCGCCCATATAGAGTTAAATAGTAATAAAATTACATTAAGACAAGACTCTGGCATGTGTTTATACATGTCATAGCCAATACCATCTTCACCCGGGCTACTAGATTTAGTTGAGTGTAGGGCTTGTTTCAATTCTAATAGGGTGAATTCTTCATTGATAGGCATATCATCAAAACAGATATTATTAAATAAAGCAGAATTGTCTTTTTCCACCTCATCCTTATGATAACAAAGTCTGCATCATAATTTTCATCACTGCTGACAAAAGCAAAGTTGTCCACAAGAATGTTACTCTTTTCTTCATTTGATACAAAAGACTCATTTCCATGATGTAAAGTAGGAATAGGGGAGCGTTTATTACTCCCACTAACAGTTTTAACCTGGCTCCACACTTCCTTAATGTTTGAGTCAGAATTTAATTTAGAACAATATTCCTGCCAGTGATTTCTACGTGCAGTTTTAATAGTTTTTTGTGCAATAGCTTTTTTTTGTTTGTAATTAATAATATCTTCTGCAAGCATGGTATGCCGTGCCCTATTCTTAGCCCTTTTCCTTTGTTTAATAGCATTAGTACACTCATTATCCCACCAAGGAACAGGTAATTTAAAATTATTTGAATTCCCCGTTGTTCTGGGAATACTATTATTCGCCGCCTCATTAATTGCACCAATTAAATTGTCATGAAAAGTATCTACATCATGGCTGTAAAGTTGCTCCGTAATCACATTGCTACATTCCCTATTAAAAAGAGACCAATCAGCTTTTTTAAGTTTCCACCTAGGTGGACCCCCCATGTCATTAGTAAATAAGGTAAAGCCAAGCTGAATGTGAATGGGAAAGTGATCACTGGCACAAGGCGAGGATAAATCTACAGACCAATCAGAGGCGTTGGCTAGATCACCAGTACATAACGTTAGATCAATGGCACTATATTTTCCAGTATGTACATCATAATGTGTAGGTGAACCGTCATTTAAATAAACAAGGTCATGAATATCCATAACATCGCTTATTTTACGGCCATTATAATCTGTATTTTCATTCCCCCACAAAATGTTTTTTGCATTGAAATCCCCACAAAATACAACTGGGCCTGAAATGGTAGATAGAAGATTATTAAAATCTTCAATATCAAGGTATCTTGTTGGGTTATATAAATTAACGATATTGACCGTTTTAGTGTTTTTCAGAGTGATCTGTATACATTGGCATTCAATGGTCTTTAGTACAGGTAATTTAATATTGGTATAAGCAATATTATTTTTAATAAAAAACGCTAGTCCACCTCTAGCAATAGTGCCATCGCCTCTGTCCTGTCTAATAGGTATATATCCCGGCATTGAAAACTGTAATATTTCTTTTAAAAATGTTTCCTGAATGCACAAGATATCGGGTTGGTTTTCTAAATTATATATATAATGTTTGAATTCAAACCCGTGAGCAATCATACTCTGTATGTTAAATTGAAGGATAGTGACAGCCATGATGCAAATAAGGTGCACCACTGACGCGGCGAATTAATCTTCCCCGTGTTCCCAGAACTGTTTACAATCGTAAACAGATGAAGGTGTAAGGGTACCAGGTTTAGAGATTAAACTATATAAGTACATCGGAGTGACAAGATCCCCTCGCAAATGTTTGTCTACCATGTCACTGACTATTCCTAGGGCTTTTTTTAACCACGCAGACGATTGTTCTCTATCCCCGCCAATAATTGGCAAAAGCAGTCGAATAATTGACTCAGCTATAGATGTAATAAGATTAACCAACTGGTCATCATCTATTTCTGTTGTTGTTTTACTAGCTGTTGTCTTAGCAGGTTCACGT